>VUQH01031986.1:32733-87030 GCA_015106775.1 Etroplus canarensis
ACCCCCCCCCCCCCCCCCCCCCCCCCCCCAGCACATTCTGTTGCAAGGAAACTAACAAACTGTTTTTTTAAAATTATGATGCCACCTGTATATTTTAATTACATAAAGTTTATTAGTTTTGTCAAAACACATCCCCACACAAAGATGCTGATTGTGTAAAGGTGCGGCCTCATGCAAGAACTGTCAAGATTAAAACTGGTAATTATTTTGGTATCAGTTCCCCTCTTGAGGTTCTTGTTCTCTTTTTTTTGTTAATGGTTCAATATTGGCCACATGTCAGTACTAATTTTGATGCAGTCTTTGTCACTTGAGCTGCTGTTTGTTCACACACTAAACAAAATAATTACTACTACTGCCGCTTTATGCAATCATACCAGAAGCAGCAGATCCTCTTGGCTTTGGTGCTATCAATCAAGTTGTTAGAAAAGGAGAAGCAATTCCTGTTAGACTGGGTTTTCCGCATACAGATCTATTTTTAAAACTGGAGTTCATCTTGTAAATTGAACTTGCAGCATGTGCTGGGAAATTAGAATTCAGAAACTCACATTTAGGATAAATATTTAAGATCTTTAAGTCTACAGAAACAGCACATTAAAGAGTGTGAACGGCCCATAGAAATGCAGTATGTGCACATTTTGAATGTGACTGCCATAACGGCTGCGTCGTGTTTCCCTGTCCAGGTTCAGAATGCATCAGATCTGCTCATCAAGCCTTTGGAGAAATTCAGAAAGGAGCAAATCGGAGTAACAAAAGTGAGTTCTGTTACTGATCGCTCTGCTTGTTCCGTTTAACTGCACAGGAAGCCCTTTATCTGCTTCATTAGCTTCAGGGTGTGTTTCTACACATGGAGAGTCAGGTCATTGAAATGTATATATGTAACTTCCCTGAGCTTCTCACACAGGCCAAACAGGATGTTATAAGGTCTCCCCAAGTCTGTTTATCAGATGTGAACCATTCTTTTAAAACAATCACAGAAACCTCTGTTGGTTGTTTCTCTTGAATGCGTAAGTCTGTTCTATATTTGAGAAAAACCTATTTTTTTCCAGTGGTAATGTTTTTAAAGTCAGGACACGATTTTTTTCTTTCTTTGGATTAAATTCAAAATTTGACATTTGAGAGTCTAGTATTAAAATATTCTGGCTGCTTCATGTAAATATTACTGATTTGCTGATATTTAGTGAAATATCCAGGTTCTAGATGACTCTGAAAATGAATTTCTATTAAAAATATATTTTTAAGAGTTGTGTTGCAGAACTCATTTAAAGAGTTCTTTTAATTATTCCAGTTATTAAATGTAACAAACCCCTGTGGAGCTTATTTATTAATACGTGTTTCATAGATTTTAAAATTGGCTTTTTGTTTCACCAGATTAATGTGCTGCTTTATGAAATGAAGGTTCAAGTCCTGAAGGTACATTATTAGATAAACAGTCAGTTTGTTTAATAGTTAAGTGTTTATATATTCATGTAATTTCCCTCCAGGGATTAATAAAGTATTCTGATACTGATTCTGACTTGGTTAAATTTGTGTCAGTAATGCTACCATTTGGAGTGGCAGAAGCTAAGCCATCTGTCCATTAAATTTACTCTTGCCATTACATAGTATCTATACGTAAACTAATTCTAAACTTTTTTTTAAAAATACTTGTAGCTGAACAACTTGTAGCTTTGTTTTATCTGATATTTGTAGTCTACTGCCTCAAGTATTTATCAGGGAATGTTGACTCATTTATATTTTGTATCATTATTTCTAACCATATTTTAAGAGTTTATTCTTGGCTAAAGAGTGTATTTAAACAGTTCCACTATGTTTGCTTAATTAGGTCCACAAGTTATTGGTCAGTGACACATTTTCTGTAATTTTCCCTCTTTACACCACCATAGAGGATTAGCCACCTTCAGTTGCTGCTTGTTTGTGAATCTCTCTGCCTTCAGTTTTGTGTTCTGTAACTGAAATCTGCTGGATTGAGATTAGGCGAATGACTTGACCATTGAAGAACATCCCATTTCTTTGCCTTTGGGTCATTATCCATTTGGACTGTGAAGCACTATCCCATCAGTTTTGGAGAATTCGGCTGAAGCTGAGCAAATAGTATAGCCTTGTAAACGTCCGAATTCATCCTGCTATGTCTATCAGCAGTCACTTCATCAATAAACTTGAGTGACCTGTCTCCATGGGCAGCCATACTTTACCATGCTATAACATTGCCTTCACCATGTTTGACAGATGATGTGGTATGCTTTGGATCATGTTCCTTTCCATTGCCATACCGTTCTCTTCCCATCATTCTGGTACAAGTTAATCTTGGTTCATCTGTCCAAAGATTTTTCCCCCAGAACTGGCTGGCTCTTTTAGATGTTTAGTGGGAAAATCTAATCTAGCCTTCCTGGTTTTGAATGCAACCAGTGGTTTGCATCCAGTCGTAAACCCCCTGTATTTACATTTATGAAGGCTCCTCTTGATTTTGGCCTTTGACAATGATATACCTACCTCCTTGAGTGTTCTTGACTTGGCTAGAGGTTGTGAAAGGGTTTTTCTTAAGCAGGTAAAGAATTCAGTGATCATCCACTTTAGTTGACTTCTGTGGTCTCCCAGGTCTTTTGGTGTTATTGAGCTGACCAATGGATTCCTTCTTAAGAATTTTTCAGATTGTTGATTTAACCGCTCCTTCAGTTTTTACTATCTCTTTGATTGATATATGTTTAGTTTTCAGCCTATAATGTTATCTTGTGTCAACATCTCTTTGGACCTCATATTGGGAGTTCTTGTAATCAGCTACTAAATGAAAGCTTAATACTTGGAATCAACCCCAGATCTTTTATCTGCTTAGTTCGTAATGGAATAATGAGGGAACAGGCCCCATCTGGCCATGAAATTGTCTGTGAATTGTCCATTTACTTTTGAACGTCTGAAAATAGGCGACTGTATACAAATGGATGCAATTCCAGTTAATGTAATTTTTCTGTCAAACCCCTTGAATTAAGCTGGAAGTCTGTATTTCAATCACGTCTAGACTGTTTGATTTAAAATCCACTGTTGTTAATGTACAGAGGCACAGTTACAAAAATAATGTGCTGTTCTCCCAAAACCTGTGGACTTGACTGTATTTGTACTTCATTCTTAATTTTTTAACCAGCTGTTTTAAATTTTTGTTCCTTTTCAATATGTTTAGATATCCTCAGCTCACCACCTGCTAACTTCTCACGTAGTCCCAGTCAAACACTTTTATATTTAGACATTACAGCTTTTTCTGTATGCTCACTTTTCATTATCCAAATAGAATTTTTCTTTTTAGCTGTACTCTCGGGGGCAGCATTATCCTTTTTGAGCCTGAGCAACTTATTATCAGCTATGTGCTGATGTGAGTTGATAAGTAATAGGAAAGTCCATAAACGCAAACCAGAAATGTGCAAATACTTCAGGTGATTTAGAAAAGTTGTCGCTGTTACAACGTTTCGCTGAAGCACTGTTTTTAGTGTCAAAATGTATTGGTATTGATCTTGACTGTGGAGTGTTTCATGGTCTCAGATAATCTCTACCCTTCATGAATTTTACATCTGTCTTTCAGGAAAAGAAAAAGAAGTTTGAGAAAGAGAGTGAAAAATATTACTCCCAGTTAGACAAACACTTGAATCTTTCTGCCAAGAAGAAAGAGAGTCACCTTCAAGAGGTTGGTTGAAGTACAACAAGAATTTTGCATCATCTCTGTAGTGAAATATAGAACTGAGAGCAATTGTGTTTGTTATTTTTTTTCCAATAGGCTGATGACCTACTGGAAAAAGAGCGCGTGAACTTTTACGAATCATCAGTGGAGTATGTGTACCAGATCCATCAGGTGCAGGACAGGAAGAAGTTTGATGTGGTGGAGCCGGTGAGTGCTGTCTTTGTGCTGCCACACACCTGACAAGGCATCGAGGAAAAAATATACAGTACACTTTCTGGCAAATATTCCTCAGTTGTTCATGCATTCTGTAAATATTTTAACGCTTTGACACTTCTTGTCTTAAGTACGTCTCTCAGTTGTCACTCTGGTTGGACAGGTACTCGCATTTCTTCACAGCATATTAACACTCAACAACCTGACAGTGGAGATGACTCAGGACTTCATGCCTTACAAGCAAGAACTACAGCTCAGCTTACAGAATGTGAGCGCTATTACTGGCAACGTCATTAGAGACATTCAGTGTCTTTAAATCTGATAAGATTTTAAAGTGCTTTCTGGTTTTGTCTACAGACAAGAAACCACTATGAGAGTACTTATGAGGAGTTGGAGGAGCTGATGAAAAGAATGAAACAGCCATCCCAGATCTATAAAATGCACAATTTTCCAATGGAGGGTTATCTATATTGTCAGGAGAAGTGTAAGTGTGCTAGGTGTTTAGACAGAAGCTTGTCACTTCTGTAGACTTTTTTAATTCTGTCTCTTACAGACATCCTGTTTTTACTTCCCCAGGGGCTCTGGGTGTGTCGTGGGTCAAATATTATTGTAAATACCAGAAAGAGGGGAGGCTGCTGGTCATGGTACCTTGTGAACAGAAGACAACAACTAAACAGGTGCTCAAGCCTTCAGACAAACGCCTTGTCAGACTGCTTTCTTTTACATTGTTGTCTCTATCATGCTTCCTGATCCAACTCTGTCTTCCCCTGCAGGGCCCTGTGCAGCTCACAATGAAATCCTGCATCCGCCGAAAGACGGACTCCATAGACAAGCGCTTTTGCTTCGACGTGGAAACCATTGAGAGGTTAGCACAAACAAACTGAGAAACTATGAGACAAAAGCCTTATGGGATAAACAGATTCAGGCGGTGAGGTGAACAGGTGGTTTACAAGGACATGGTGTGAAGGCTAAATGGAGTGTAGCCCAAACAATCCCTAAGCAATGGGCTTTTGGTGGAAACAGATGGCAAACTTTCAGGGGAAGGAACACAACAAGCTCATATTTATATAAGCAGGCCATTCAGAACAAAATGCATTTTAATTGCCTTGTAAGCCACAGGCATCTCTGTCTCACAACAGGGTTTGTTTCTTGAAATCAGTGAAAATAATTGTACATTTTAAAGGTTTAAAAGCCACTTGAATTATGCATTAAGTGCTCAACTGTGACTCTGAATGCTGAGCAACTAATTTGTTAAGTGAATATAATGAGGAGTTGGCTGTTTGATCAACTCAAGGTGGCAGTGCTGTCTAAAATAGAAGGTGATGCTGTGAGTTCAGGCAAAGGAAAAGCCTGTATTATTATGCTCGAAATTCGCAGTGCTAGTAGCTGGCTCTGACCTTTCACCTTAGGGAGAGTGATTGAACAGTGAGTGCTCTTACAGGTCTCTCATATCCTCTGCTAGTTTTGCGCTGGCTCATTTGTTTGGTGAAATTCCAGTTTGCAAGATGCAGATTGCTGTTTGATTGCCTTTTTAGGTTTATGGGTGGCTATGTTTCAGGAGTTAAAGAAGTTATCCTATTTGTAAAGTCAGTGGATCGAGACCAGTCCTCTAGTTCATAGTCAAGATGCTAAACCCCAAACAGCCCCTGATGCATATGCGTGTGATATAAAATGCTGTATGCACAGAATAAATGAGTGTTAGGCAGTATGACAAAAGTCACTACATTTTTTTAAAACATTGGAGGTTTCACAGTATATCACAGTATCATTACTATTATTGCTATTTTTCCATACGTTGACCTTTTATATAGGTTATCAATGGCTCATTCTTCTATCAGGAGTATGTTGAATATAAAACATTTTAATGTGATCATAAAAGGAAATAATACAAATGTAAGATAAATCCACACTACCGAAACAATTAATAGTCTAGGCTTAGGCTTTGTTAACAAAATTAAATATTTGGCACGGGGTTGTAGAGTCAGTCCTTAACAGTGTGTCTGATATGTTTTTCAGTCTGATATAATAGCACATTCTGTTGCATCTGTTTACAAAGTCAGTGTATTGCTCCTTCATGTTAATCTTTCCACCACAGAGCTGAGCAAAGCTTTGAAACAATCTCCTTTTGGACCTATTCTTCTATTGTCAGTCTCAAGAAACACATTATCTTTGCCTCACCTGGTGTTTAGAGGAGCTGCCTGAGCCCACTGTAAAAGTCTAGCACAGAAGCAAATTTCACAATTTATTGTGTTCTGTGATGTTTGCCCTGTTGAAGCGTTAGTTGTACATTATTAATTGCTGTCCTATATTAATTTTTGCATCATATGATTAGAATTGTAAATAACTCCTTACAGTGCTCCTATTCATTAAAACCCTTTGGAAAGCTACAGTGGACACTTTGCCTGTTTACTGGTATAGCTGTGTTTAAAAATTTATATCCTGCATGAAGTTATGAGCTGGTATAGCACTCCAGCCCTTGAATAAACTGCTGTGTCAATGGGTTAATGCAGCTTATAGTGTAAAAGTGCTTTGGGTGGTCAGTAAGACTTAAAAGCACCACATTAGTGTCAGTTTGTTTACCAGTTACTGACACATTATTGTCATTGTGCCTCTGTACACCAGCATAGTGGATTTTTAATCAAGCAGTCAGAATTTCATTAAAGCACAGACTTTTAGCTTTAATTCAAGGGGCTTGACAAAAGAATTGCTTTAACGGTTTAGGATTTACAGTCATTTTTAAGCATAGTCTCTCATTTACAGAGGCTCAAAAGTAATAGGACAATTGACTGAACAGTTTCATAGCCAGGTGAGACCTGTTCCCCTATCCATCCATCCATCCATCCATCCTCTACTGCTTTTCCAGGGGTCTGGGTCGTGGGGGCAGTATTCAAGCAGAGAAGCCCACACTTTCCTCTCCCCAGCTACCTCCTCCAGCTGTTCGGGGGGGAACACCAAGGCCAGGTCAGATGGGAGACATAGTCTCTCCAGCGTGTCCTGGGTCTGCCCCGGGGTCTCCTCTCAGAGGGATGTGCCCAAAACACAACAAGTGGGAGGTGTGCAGGCAGCATTCTGATCAGATACCCAAACCACCTCAACTGGCCCCTTTGGATGTGGAGGAGCAGCGGCTCTACTCTGAGCCTCTCCCGGATAACTGAGTTTCTCACCCTATCTCTAAGGGAGAATCCAGCAACCCTACGGAGAAAGCTCATTTCAGTCGCTTGTATTCGCAGTCTCATTCATCATTCTCATTCATGACCCAAAGTTCATGACCATAGGTGAGGGTAGGAATGTAGATAGAGCGGTAAATCTACAGCTTTGCCTTAGAGCTCAGCTCACTCTTCACCACAACAGATCGGTACAACGTCCTCTTCACTGCAAAAGCTGCCCTGATCCGTCTGTCAATCTCCCGCTCCATCATTCCTTCACTCGTGAATAAGACCCCAAGATTCTTAAACTCCTCCACTTTGGGCAGGACCTCGTCCCCAGCGCGAAGAGGACAATCCACCCTATTCCAACTGAGAACCATGGACGATTTGGAGGTACTGATTCTCATCCTGGCCGATGCGCACTCAGGCCCTGTAGGTCATTGCTCATTGAAGCCATCATGACCACATCATTTGCAAACAGCAGAGACAAGATCCTATGGTCACCAAACATGACACCCTCTGTTCCTTGACTGCGCCTATAAATCCTGTCCATGAAAATTATGACCAGGATTGGTGACAAAGGGCAGCATTGGCAGAGTCTCTCTCTCACTGGGAACAAGTTTGACTGGTTGTTGGCAATATGAACCAGGCTCTCGCTGTGGTTATATAGAGGCCAAATTGCTCGTAGCAATGAGCCCGATACTCCATACTCCCGAAGCACCCCCCCACAAGAAATCACGCAGTCAAATGCCTTCTCCAAGTCCACAAAACACATTTAGACTGGTTAGGCGAACTCCCACTGGCTTTCGAGGATCTTCGAGAAGGGAAAGAGCTGGTCCAATGTGCTACGACTAGGACGAAAACTGCATTGTTGCTCCTTCATTCTTCAGTGTATTAACAATGAACAATTTAAGCAGTTCAAAAGATTTGGAGTATTGAACTAACATTTTTTAGCTTTTAACAGGAATGACCTCTTATGAGGTCCAAAGAGATATCAGTGCAGGTAAAGGAAGCCATTCTTAAGCTGAAAATCCTAAAAAACCAATCAGAGAGATAGCAAAAACTTTGGGGGTGGCCAAAAAAACAATCTGGAACATTCTTTAAAAGAAGGAATGCACTGGCCAGCTCAGCAACACTAAAAGGCTACTGAAGACAGCTAAAGTGGCTGGCCACAGAATTCTTTGCTTAGTTACAAAAACCCTTTCACAACATCTAGCCAAGTCACTCTCGAAGAGGTAGTTGTAGCATTATCAAAGTAAGCAATCAAGACACTCCCTCATGAATGTAAATACAGAGGGTTTATGACAAGTTGAAAACAGCTGGTTATTCTAATTACTTGCATACTGTCTGCTCAGTTTCAGCCAAATGCTGCAAAACTGATTGGATAGTGCTTCACAGCCCAAATGGATAATAACCCAAAGCATATTGCAAAAGCAATCCAAGAGTTTCTCAAGGCAAATAAACTGAATATTCAATGGTCAAGTCATTCACCTGATCTCAACCCAGTAGAGCAGCTTTTCAGTGACTGAAGACAAAACTGAACGCAGAGAGAACCACAAACAGGCAACAACTGAAGGCGGCTACAGTAAAGGCCTGGCAGAGCATCTCAAGTGCGGAAACACAGCATTTTAGGGATCAAGACTTCAGTCAGTCACTGACTGCAAAAGATTTTCAACCAAGTAATAAAACAATCCTTATATTTTAAATAATCTTAAATGTGTCCCATTACTTTTGAGCCTCTGAAAATAGGGAGTCATGTATACAAATAGCTGAAATTCCTGAACATTTACTGCAATTCTTTTGACAAACTGCTAGTCTACACTTTAATCACATCCTTTGTGTTGTTGCACAGAGGCAGAAAATTACAGAAAATGTGTCATTATCTGAAAACCTATGGACCTAGCAATCAGGGTTATCCATTCAGCTGTGAAAGTAAATAAGACATTATATTTATTTATATTTGAATATTTTTTAATATAATGTTGATCATTATTTATTTATTCATTTGATTTTTTAAATATTATTTTAAGTTGTAAGCAGTAAAAGGGTTATATCTGAATTGCATTACACAACCTTGTGTTGAATAATGATCATTAAATTGAATCTTGAATCTTGAAATTTTTACTTACTTGATTATCATAATTGGCAGAACAAGCATTTAAACTCACTGCACAGTTGTTTTGTTTAACAATTGATTCAGTAGCCTACAAGCTGTAAATTCTGGCAGTAGATTTTGTTGCTTCTGTAGAAGACATATTGCAACAGTGCGTTTTTCATCATCTCTTTATGTTTGTCTTATTTATCTCAGTTTTCTCCCATCGATGCCACATGTGATTTAATTGTTTACTTTGAAGAAACTTTGTCTCCTCTGCATTGCTAGAAAACTGTGTATCGTGTATCATCTGTAAGAGCTTACAAAAGCTGTTTGCAGCAGTCAGATGTTGTAACGGTACATCCTTTTAGCTGATGGATTAAATTGCAACCTTTGCCTCTTTAATGGCATTTGTTACTGTTTCCATAGAAACGGACCAGTCACTTTCCAGGCTCTTTCGGAGGGAGACAGGAAGTTGTGGATGGAGGCCATGGATGGAAAAGAGCCTGTGAGTTTGTTTCTCACTTAATTTAGGATTGTTCCTCTCTAATTCTGTGAAAACTGCTTCCTTGCCAAAGTGATTTTATGCCTTGGCTACTGCGCTATAACTGTCTCCTAACAGCAGTTAATCTGAAAGAGTCTGTTTTTTCTTTTTTTCTTTCGTTTTTTGGTCTCAAACAAAATGCACTTAAATGTTAGCTAAATATGTGTTGCCTGGTGTTATTTGCAATTCCAGAATTGGACTGCACATAATAAAAAGTGTTTTATCCTCACTAAATCAAGTTGTTGAGCCCTTTAAAGAAAAGAACTGGAATGAATGAGAGAAATTTGTGTGGGGAAAAAAGAGCTTTTATAATTTTTTATTTTTTTTCATTAGACACATGACCGCTCAAATTTGACATTTGTTAAGCAGTGCTGGATAAAGGCATTGGTGAGCTCATTATAACTTTTCTATTACAAATGAGGGAAATATTCTGTGAAGCTTGTCTGGCATATTAGCACACACACACACACATTCGTGTACAGCTAAATGATGGCACCTGGTTAGTTAATAGCCTCTTGCTGAATTTGTACTGATTTTTTTTGGTTCCTAAAATCATATTCAGGTGTTAATGGAGCCCTCCCTGTTTAAAAAAAAGAAAGGGAAAAACCTTGCCAACTTGTTGCTCCACCATCTGTCTTCAACATCTTTGAGGCATTGACAGGGATTTTACTCGCTTTTTACTTTTACTCGAAATTTCCTCTTTATGGTTGTATATGTAAACATTATGTTACTTTCGGCATTGCCCTCTCTCTCTCTCTCTCTCTCTCTCTCTCTCGCTCTCTCAAGTTCTCACATTAAGTCGCTTTCACATCAGACGTTTAATGGGTGGATGTTGTGTGAGTTGTGGACAAAACAAACGAATGGTCATTGCCAGGGGATGTGAAAATGATAAAGCACACTTTTCAGTACCCTGTTTTTCTTCAAAACTTCCCCATTTACCACTGTATGAAATGAAAGTTGCACAAGAGGTTTTCCACCCAGTGTAATCCAATATTGTGAAGCAAACTGCCAATGCACTACAGAGTCTCTGCTATGCTACTCTACTGTATTCTTTGCATTTATTTGACTTTTTGAACAGATGAAATATTCTGAGGTGCAGCATAGCTTCCCACTTTATTCACTATGTGGTTCACATACTGCAGTATACACTTTTTCAGTTATAGATCTGTCTCTCCTTCACTGCAAGAAAGTCTGCTGATTTTCTTTTTTCTTTCATGTGCAGTGGTCATCTGGTGTGTTGCCTAGCATTCTAACGTCACATACTTCTTTAGAACAAATACCACAGATAAAAGTGCAACTATCAGTTGGCTTATTGAAGATTAGTCAACTGAATAATTAGTTTTTCATTTAAAAATAGAAAAATAAACACCAACTAATCTGATCACTGATTGTCAGTGAGTTTTTAAAGCAATCACCAAAAAATATGTAATCAGACCTCTTAAATGTGATAATTTCCTGGAGCACTTTGTCATATACGCTACATGGACAAAAGAATTGGGCCATTTACACCTTACACCTGCAAGAGCTTTGATGAATCCCAGTTCCATGGCTTTTCAATAAGCATTAAAATGGAGCTGATCCACTTAGACTTTCTACAGAATTTTGCAGTATAACTTTGGGAATTTCACCCATTCATCGAGAAGAGCATTTGTGAGGCCAGACACTGATATTGGACAAGAGGGCCTGGCATGCAGTTTCCATTGCGGTTCATCTCAAGGGTGTTTGTTGGGGTTGAGGTCAGGGCACTGTGTGGGCCAGTCAAGTTCTTTCACAACAAAGTCATCCATATATACCTTGTTTGTGCAAGGTGGGGCACAGTCGTGCTGGAACAGAAAAGGACCTTCCCCAAACTGTTCTCATAAAGTTGGAAGCATAGAATGGTTCAAAATGTCTTGGTAAACTGAAGGATTAAGCTCTCCTTTCACTGGAACTAAGAGCCCCAGGCCAATCCCAGCAAATTTTACCTCACTCATCAAACATTAGAGTTGGCATGATGCAGTTCATGCAGTTAATATTCTCCTGGCATTCACTAAACCCAGACTCATCCATCAGACTGGGAGTTAGAGAAGTATGATTCAGCACTCCAGAGAAAACATTTCCACTACTCCAGAGTCCAGTGGTGGCATGCTTTACACCATTCCATCTAACACTTGCCATTCCGCTCAGTGACGTAAAGCTTGCATACAGCTGTTCAGCCATAGAAACCGATGTTAATGCCAGAGGAGCTTTGGAACTCAGCAGTTATTGAGTCAGAGAGCGGGGACTTTTTTGTAGTATGTGCCTCAACATTCGGCCGCCTAGCTCTGTAACTTCTGCTACTTCATGGCTGAGTTGCTGTGGTTCCTAAATGCTTCCATTTTGTAAAATTACCACTTACAGCTGAGGGAAGGGAAGGAGGAAAGACATTTCACAAACTGATTTGTTGCAATGGTGGCATACTATTACAGAACTATACTCAAATCCAGTCAGCTCTTTAGAGCAACACATTGTTCCATAAATGTTTGTAAAGGCAGACTGCATGGCTAGGTGCTTGATTTTATACACTTTTGGCAATGTGACTGAATGAAACACCTGAATGAAACGATTAAGAGATGTCACCCAATACTTTTGTATATATAGTGCTTATCTGAGTATTTATAGATTTCGCACTTAACAACTTGATTTCAATGTCACCTTTTGCAGTTTCAGATGATCATTTTTCACCATTTTCTGACATTTGGAAAATACATCTTAATTAACTAAGCAGATTAATGTAAGGGAGAACACAAAGGTTAGTTGCAGTTTCACTGAACATGCTTTGGCAATCATTTCTGAGTTGTTGAGCATAAAAGTATTTATGAGCTCCAAAATTAATTCTAATAAGTCTGTTGTGGCAAATTTGTCACCTCTCGCAGTTGCCCAAGAATTTAATATGATTGCGCCCACGTGCAGAAATGTAGTATGAAACTTAAAGGTCCATTAAAGCCCCCCACATATATCTGCTTTCCATTAAAGTTTGAAAAACTATATGGGTGCTTTAAGGTGGCGTCCCCCAAGGTCAGTACTCTGTTACAAGATCTACACTGACGGGTTATGTTTTTTTTGTTCATGCCACCTCACCAAGTTTAATGGAATTCAGCTTGGTAGTTTTTTTGCCATCTTTCTGACAGTTAGACAAAAATCACTGCAAACATATCTCTGCCCCAAAACTCACTTTGGCAGCAGAATAAGAGAAAAATGTCTGGATTTACTTCTCCAAAGTCTCCTAAGCAACTGGAAATGTTGGCAAGTGTCTTGCTAGCCACAGAAATTAAACAGTCAGATAAATGTTGGAGAGAAAGTCCATTTTAGGTTTTAGGTAGTGCCGTTCTCTCATGTCGGGGTTTCATCCATATCTCAAATAAAGAAGCACAGTGAACAAAAGCAAAAGATAAAACTCGTACAGATAAACTCAAGGTGTAACTGTGATTTTTCACACTTTGCCTGTCTGTGACAACAAACACTCGCCCTGCGTAAATGTCCACAAACAAGACTCTACTGTGTCTCTGCCACTGTGGAGCTGGCGCTGACCTCTTAACTTCCATTAGAGGGGAGGGCAGTGAGCTATTTTAGGGTGAGAATCAGACAAAAAACCATCACATCCCTCAGTGACTGACTTCTCTGTGATGCCTTTGCCTGCAATCATGGAGCAATTACAGTGCTGCAAGATGAGATGCATCTTTTTTTTGTCTCTGTTTTGTTACTGTTTTTTCATGCACTTTTAAATCCGCTCATAGGGTAAACTCAAACCAGAAAAACCAGCTCCCCTGAAACCTTTCACTGTGTCTATCAAGTGTTTTTTCCTCTCATTTTAAAAGATGTGTTTTGATTTTCCCCTCATGTTCCATGTCTTCACTTTTCATTTACATCTTTCTTTAATTTCAGATTTATCATTCACCAATTCACAAGCAAGCTGAAAGTAAGTGAGTCACTATTGTCCTCAGTGTCTGAAGGTGTGGTTTTTATGTAGACAGACACGTTAATGTCCCACTGTGCAGTTCATGTCATCGAATGCATCTATTTAACAATGATAAGCTGGAAAATTATGGTTTTCTTTTACATATTCATTTGTTTGCTTTCACAGTGGAACTCAATGAAACTGGATTCAAGTTTGTGCGAAAGTGCATCAACTATGTGGAAACAAAAGGTAAATAGTCCCATTAAAGGTTTGTCTTTTTTTGTTTGTTTTCCTGCTTGCCCTGAAGGGGGAGTAATCGAGTTGCATGTGACAGGTTGAGATGCCACTCCTGCAGGCTGATCACAGAGGCAAACATCCTTTATTATAATAAGAGTAGTCTGAAATGTAATCTATTTCATATTGTAAAGAATTTTAATCATCACATTGCCCTCTCTTACTTATTATGTGAGTTCCTGTTAAATTAATGTTTTTTGTCTCTTTTGTCTCTTCACATCTTCCCTTCATGTTCATTGAATACTAAAACTCACACCCAGCCATTGCATGTTTCTGGAGCATTATGATTCATCTTAGAGCAATGACATTAAGCTCTAAAGCCATTAGCGTGTCTGAACAGTTTTAAACTAAGTATATTAATGAAAGAAACTTATCTGTATCTTTAATTTCGCATTGGCGCTAAGGGAAGCATATGGGACACTTCCACTGATCCTGATGACCCTCCGTTTCTCTTTTACGTCCCTGCTCTTTTCCTAGGAGTCACACAAGAAGGAGTGTACAGAACAGTAGGCAGCAACATCCAAGTGCAGAAGCTTTTAAATGTCTTTTTTGGTAAGGCTATGAACATGTGCTACATCTGTCCATTCACGTTGTTTTATTTAATTCAGAGTCATCAACCTGATTGCACAGCACAGCAGGTTTTGCAGGTTTAGATGTAAGCATGACAGCGAAGCATCAGCTGATTGCTGATTCACTGTCCTATTTTTCAGGAAAGTTCAGCCTTAAATTGGCTATAAGCAGTATTTTTTATAATAACACAGACTGATGAAATAAAAGATGGCTGTATCCATGGTGAAGTTGCCTGCTGGTTAGTGAACTCATATTGTGAAGCCTTTAGCTGAGCATTTTGGCTGTATAGGTTTAATATAAACCAGCATCATGACCATGGGGTGGACATGGGGGACATTAATGCAGACCATAATTTATAAAATGAACTTTAGATTTTTTTCAGTAAAACTTCAAACTAATGATTAACTAATGATTTGGGGGGGGAGCAAGATGTAGCATCTTGCTTTTCAGACCAAGATGCTACATCTATTTCATAATTTCCCCTCTGGTATTATATTAATAAAGTATTCTGAGTCCGAATTGGTGAAAAGTATGACAAAACAACAAAAAAAAATTGTCACTTAGCCCATCTGATTATCTTGTCTGTAACTTGACAATTTTACAGTTTTGACCTCCCCTCATAGCATTATGTTTATCCATAGCAAGATAGTATAATGCAGATTAGAGACAAGAGAGTTGTACTATGAAGTAAGTTTGACGTAGTTAGGTTCATAGGTTTTTGGACAATGTCAATTTTTTTTTAGTTTTTCCACTGTGCACCACCACAGTGGATTTTAAATCAAACAATCGAAATATGATTAAAGTGCAGATTTGCAGTTTTAATCCATGGGGTTAGCAGTACTGGATTAACTGTTTAGGAATTATAGCCATTTTGTAGCTCACACAGCTGAAGGACCGAGGAGCTAATTCCTGCCATCCGTCCATTCATCTGTCCGCGACTGGCATTCTGTTCTATTTTCAGAGGCTCAAAAGTAATTAGATAAACTAACATGATTTTCAATGTAAGGATTATTTTTAATTCTTGGATGAAAATCCTTTGTAGTGAATGGCTACCTGAAGTCTAGGACCCATAGACATCTCCAGATGCTGTATTTCCCTTGAGCTGCTTAGCCATGCCTTTACTGTAGCCGTCCCATTACGTTTGAGCATCTGAAATGAGGACTATGTATAAAAACATCTGTAATTTCTAGAAGGTTAATGCAAAACTTTAACACAGTAAAGTGTAGCCATCTGCTGTGACTGATCAATTTTCTAATCTGTGTTCTGTTAGCTGCAATTTAAGCAGTGTAAAACAGACTTGGCAGCAGATTAGGATCATGTTTAAAAACATTTTTACATTTCCTTCACTACTGACTGAATGCTTACAAGTTCCTGTGTGGCACATTTTACAGTTCTATAACTGCATGTTTTCCTTCAGTGGTTTTAGTAAGATACGTCTTATGTAAAATTGCACTTTCAGTGTCATTAGGAGAAGAGTAGGTGAAAAAATGGTTCTTCCAGCCACTTTTAAGTTGAAACTCTGAACATACAGTAAACACCAACAGAGCCATCGTCGTTATACTGAAAACTCGGAGTTTGAGCTCAACGTACCTCGCTAATTAATTATTCTTGTTTGTAATACAGCCATCTGCACTTTACCATAGTGTGTTCATTAGCTGTAAATGACCCAGCTATTTGGCCAGAATGTGTCTAAACTTAATTGTGAATGAATGCCAGCATTGCTCTTTTTTTGTGATTGTTTAAATGTGACTTGAACATGCCACAGCTAACTGTTGTCTTTGGTTAATTACAGTATCAGCAGTCTTTTTGCTCTTTCATAGACCCCACAAATCCTGGTGATGTGGATCTCCACAATAGTGATGGGGATGTTAAAACCATCACAAGTGCTTTGAAGTTTTATCTCAGGTGTGTTTGTGTGTGTTTCTTAAGTATATTAAATTGCCTCATAATATCATAATTACTTATTAATTATTATTTAATTCACTATAAATGGTTTTAAGTCAGTCTTTTTTAGAAACATTTTTGCAGTATGTGTCCTTGTATGGTTTGCAAAACCCAGTGTTTTCCAGCAATCTGTTTGATTGTATAACATGTACAGATTTGCATATTTGAAACACTTCTTTCTTACCACAGACTACAAAAATGGTCTCTTTCTTTCTCTCTCATTACTTTTTAGTGTAATTGTATATCAAGCAATTGGTGCTTTTTGGTTTTCTTGTGTTTAAAGTGGTGAGTTATATTGAACTTGTGTTTATTTGTGTGTCCTTATTTATCCACAGGAGTTTGTCTGAACCTCTGATGACCTACAGTCTGCATAGAGACCTCATGTGTGCTGCAAGTAAGACATGCTTTGGAAGTGATCCATCGCTAAGATCGGGGAGGTTGTGTTCTGCTATGTGCCTCCTCTCTAAAATCTTTCCTTGGATCTCAACTTACCAGTGAAATAAGTTACATATGTCAACATGTCAGACTCCAAAAGCATTTTCACTGAAATTGTAAAGGCCTGCAGCATCATCTTGAATTAATGTTTAGATTTACCAGGCAATAGGAAGGTTAACAGTAATACGTTTTTGCACTTACTGTAGTGCTTTATTAGTGAGTTTGGGCAGTGATGAGCTAATAAGATAAGATACTTTATTTTTGCCAGATTTGGGAAATTCTGTTTTTACAGCAGTTGAAAAATTAAATTAAACTCAGCAAACACATAAAAATTTTTATAAATAAGCTTCATTGCATTTAGCTCAACAAGGTAAAATTAAATGTTAATAAGGTAAAAACTAATTCAACCAAGCAAACCATTCATCTTCTGCCACTTGTCCGGCTCACAGGGGCAGCAGTCTAAGCAGTGATGCCCCAGACTTTCCTCTCCCTGGCCACCTCCTCCAGCTCTTCTGGGGGACTCCAAAGCATTCCCAACCAAGCCGAGAGATATGAGCTCTCAAACTTGTCCAGGGCCTCCTCCCAGTTAGACATGCCCAGAACACCTCGCCTGGCTCCTTTCAATGTGAAGCTACTCACCCTACCTCTAAGGCTGAGCCCAGACAAGCTTCAGAGGAAGCTCATTTCTGCTGCTTGTATCTGCTCCACGATCTCACTCTTTCAGTCACTACCCAGAGCTTGTAACCAAAGGTGAGGGTAGAAATGTAGATCAATGGATAAATCAGAAGTTCACTTTAATGCTCAACTCTCTCTTCACCACAACAGATTGTGACAGTGTCCACATCACTGTGGATGCTGCGCCAATCCGTCTGTCAATCTGAAATCCAATTAAATACAATACAGTAAAGAAGTATAAATTTAAATAAAAATACTAAGTATTCATATAATATATAGGTAGTTAACATCTTCAAATGAATCTTGAATGTCTTTAAGTGTACTGTAGCATTACCTGAAAACTATAACCTTAAAAACCTCAAAGGAATACAAAAAAGTGTTCATTGGCGGTATAAAAGAAGCCTCCAGGCATCAGTACTGCAGCGCTTTATCACTATGGACACTAAAGGAAATTTGAGTCTCCGGTTCACTTTTTTCTGTCAAACAACAATACTGTAAAAACTGAGAAGAGATTGAGTTTAATAGCATCAGCCTCATTCTGTCAGGATGTTGCATTAAGGCAGCTGGTGGCTTCAGTTTCCTGGAAATGCCATTCATTAAAGGAATGAGGGGGGGTTCTCATTGTACGGCCTGACTTTCTGGAGACACTCTTTTATTAGTTTCATGACAATGCGCAGAGTGTCTGTGACCTGTTCCATATTGTTAAGTGAACCTGTGTCTTTTTGATTTTTGTGCAACACAAACCTTTTCAGTTTTGATTGTACTAGAATAAAGTCTTAGAAAATATGAAAATCACGATTTCTTTGTCTTATATAGTGTATTAGGTATATACTGTTGTTTCAGATGACTCAGTTTGATAACTTTGTGCTGTTTCTGTCACAGAGTCAGATAATCTGGACCTTCGATTAAGTGAAATCCATTCACTTACCTACAAACTTCCAGAGAAAAACCGGGAAATGCTGGAAATGCTCATCAAACACCTGGTTAAGTGAGTAAGACTTAACTCTTTCTGCCTTTCATGAAGGAGCTCAGATAATGTGCCACTGGCTGTTTTTAGTTACTTTTTATTCAACCTAGCTTGCCATTTGTTGACAGCGTGTGCAGCCACAGCGATGAAAACCTGATGACTCCTTCAAACATGGCGGTTATCTTTGGACCCACGCTCATGAGAGCAAAGGAGGAAACTGTGGCGGCCATGCTGGATATCAAGTTCCAAAATATTGTGGTTGAAATTCTGATAGAGCACTATAAAAAGGTACAACTGAAGTCATTTTGTTTTTCTCAAAGTAATTATTTGAAAAGCAACAATTTGAAATGTGAGTTTTGAGAAGCTGAAGTGCATATACGCTATATGGACAAAAGTATTTGTTCACATCATTTAATCATTGAATTTGGGTGTTTCATTCACTCCCATTTCCACGGATGTGTAAAATCAAAAATGTAGCCAATCAGTCTGTCTTTACAAACATTTGTGAAAGAATGGGTCATTTTAAAGACCTCACTGAATTCAAGTGTGGTACTGTAATAGGATACCACCACTGCAAGAAATCAGTTTGTTAAATTTCTTATCTCCACAGTTCAGAGTCAACTCTAAATGATATTATTGCAAAGGGAAGCAACTCCATATTAGTGCCTGTAGATTTAGAATGGGATGTCATAAAAACTACTGTGGGTATATAATATGTAGGTGGTCCGATACCGTTGTTCACATTGTGTTTTGAAACAGGATGTAAAATTTAGCTGTTACTCTTGGTGGTTACTGTAACATAAAGCGTGAGAAAAGGGGAATTGGAAAGTGTGGCTGTGTCCAAAGGTAATAAAATCCACTTACAGCCATCTTTAAAGTTCACTAATCAACATGTTGCCTCCTTTTTTAGGAGTGTAAAACACAGGAGAGGGTTGCTTTCCAACCTCCTTTATTTCCTTGGCCAGGCTGTTGAATGCTGTGGAGTTTTTAGCATATAACTGCCAGTAACAACCAGTTGGTATTTTTATGGTTCAGGCTTTCTATAGTTAAAACAAAAATCCTTTAGACCTGACCAAGGCTAGCTGACTGTCCTGCTGCTTTGCTGTAGCTCGGCACTTTTTAATGTGACTTTGTGCAGCACCAGCAGCTTTTGTTTGCTGCCCGTCTAGTCATTAAGTCTGTGCTTTGGTGTTTGTGCTTCATTTTTCTTTCTTTGTTAACATTCTAAAATACTTTTCCAATTTATTTTTCTTCTCTTTATCATGTAAATATTTTAATTCTTTCAACTAAGACTCTGTGTAGCTGAAAAAGCAGCCAGTGAACTAAAGTGTTACTTTTTTTTGATGTGGTTGCAGATCTTCAGTCATATGCCAGAGGACAGCACTGCCCCGCCTGTCCCTCCTCCGCGGATCAACCCGAGAAAACGGCAACCCATCACAATCTCCAAGCGACCAGCTCGTGTTTATCAAGCTCTTAGTCACGACCATTACCAGCACACTGAGAGTAATTATCAGCCTCTCTTGGCCTGATTGTCACCATCATCCTCATCATTATCCCGTCCTATCTTTGCTGAACATACAGTAGATTATTTTGAATGTTTGTTTTTTTTTTTTTTTTAGACCAACTTGCACAACAGTGTACCTGGGTTGTCTCTTGACATTTTCTAAATGGGATTTATTGTAGTGTGTGTGTCAATCAAAACATTTATTACATATTCCTGAACACAGAATTTGTTTGTCAAATCAAATTCTATTATAGTTTTTAATATATTTTCCTTCTATGAAATTTTTCTGTGTCATCCTCAATTGTTAGAAAATTATTTCGTGCTTTTTAAAAAAATCATTTCAAGTACAAATACATGTATCTACAGTTTGATCTCATGTTAATCATTTTATTTCCAGTACCTCAGGCTAATTCATTTAATTTTCTGTTCTATTAAACCTTTGGTTAAGTGGCTGCGACTCCATCCTCTCATAGATTGATAAAAATTTTGGGTACATGCAGCTTCTTATGCCTGCATTGTGTGATATTTAACTTGCTGTGTCATGTTGCTAAATAACCTGCTCTTTATGTTAACCCAGAGCTTGAACCATGTGGCACATTAATGAATAAACAATTTCTTTGCAGAAAAATGTGGTATCAGTGGTTGCCTTAAGGTTTAACTTCTGCCTAACCTATTTTTTATAATATTGAAATTGTACCATCTTAACCTCCATAGATGAACATTAAACTTAGGTTTAAAGCTACCACACTGTTAATGTTGCTTCTTTATAACAGATGGCCAGAGTGACACTTCCGTCATGGAAGAGGAAAGCCCAGTGAGCCCCATTCCTCTACAGCGAGCAAGGAGACAAGCATTAGTGCCCAAACCAGCTGTCCGTCAGGACAGACAGCCAGACTGTGATGCTGGGAAGATAGATGATACAAGGCAGCGGCCAGATTCTTCTTCAGCAACAAATGGGGAGTCTGGAATCTGTGTGAGCAGGGTACCATCCTTTCAGAGCAGAAAACCACCTCCAAAGGGCACATCAGGCAATAAAGAAGGTACGGGGACCTCGTTTTTTAATGTAATGGAAAATTCCCTATCTTATACTTGTTCATCTGCAACTAAAAAAGCCTCCTGCAGGACAAAGGGCTGCAGAGCAGAAGAGTATGAAAAGCAGAGCTGTGGTGCATTTGGCCATCATGTGGGTACATGGTCCGGAAAAAAATGTTGAGCATTCTCAGCCAATACATGTGGCTACTTGTAGTAATGCCAAATGATTTGTCATTAGGAAAGATGAATCCAAACCCATCACAGTGACTGCTGTGCTTTAACTATAAATGCACAGCAGTCACTGTGATGCGTTTGGTTGCAGATGTTAAGTCTTTGCTGATGAGTTAAATGCCCAGAAATTAATTGATAAAAAGTTGTTGATCAAAATAGTATTGGATACATTTTCAGTTAGTTTAATGCAGTGTAAATGTGAAAACTGAACATTCTAGCTTCTTTCAACTCATTGTTTTGGTTTTAAAGTCTACAGATTTACTGTGCCGGTTCATTCTCATCACTCTCCCACTACTCTGCCGTTTTGGCAGCATGAGGTATCTGATTTAGGTGTAAACTCTAATCAATCAGCCACACACTGAATGCAGTGCCAAACAGTATGGGCTGAATTTTTAACTCATTGGTGAATTTAGTATTGAGGTTTTCACTCTGACACTTGCACATCCTCATTCACTACCACATAAACCATTTGTGTTTTTCAGGAGATTCCAATGGTCTGAGCAGAACAAGAGCCGCAGAGAAACATCCCATTTGTAGACCACCAGTTAGGCCTCCTGAACCACCCTCCAGATGCCCAACTTCACAAAAGCCTCCCAGTGCAACAAGCAGCGAAGGCACGCCCACATCCTAGTAAGTGTTTTTTTTTTAGAGATACAAAGTCTCTAGCAATATGCTCTTTGGTGGGTTGGAAGAGGGCCTTTATCACAATCAGAAAAATGCATTAATCCCAAGGTTAAATTGATCACATTACAGATGCTCTACTAAATATAGATGAATATAAATGTGAAAGATAGAAGATTTGAAGATAAAAATATCTACATATATAAATCCTGCATGCAAGAAAGTGCAATATGTAACATAAATACGTCAAAGTTAAACAATACTATCTATAATATATACAATGATATGGCAATGAAAATAGAGCAGGGGGTCATGGACAAAAGTATTGGCCACACCCAATCCCGATCATGGAATTTAGATGTTTCAGTCCCTTTGCCACAAGTGTAGAAAATCAAGCACCTAACCATGCACCCTGCTGAAGAGCTCATTGACTTTGAGTGTGGTACTGTAATAGGATGCCAAAATTGCAAGAAGTCAGTTTGTGAAATTTCTTCTCTCCTCGAGTAAGAAGTGTTTAGTGCCTAAAAGTTGTCAACGCTCTACTAAATAACTGTAGTGATCCAAACCTCCTCTGCTATTAACATCAGCTCAAAAACTATGCCAGTAGCTTTGTGGCATGGGTTCACAGGCCAAGCAGCATTGCTCAATAGCAAGCGTTGGATGGAGGGGTGTAAAGAACACTGCCACTAGACTCTGAAGCTGTGGAAACATGTTGAATAAAAAGTATGCTTCTCTATGTGGCAGATTGATGGATGAGTCTGGGTCTGGTGAATGCCAGGAGGATGTCACCTACCTGTGTGCCAACTGTAAAATTTGGAGGAGGGGTAATACTATGGGCCTGTTTTTTCATTCCAGTAAACGGAAGTCTTAATGCTTCAGCTCATCGACATTCTAGACAATTCTATGCTTTCAACTTTGTGTTAACAGTTTGTGAAAAGGGCTTTTTCTGTTCTAGCATGACTGTGCCCCACTGCACAAAGCAAGGTCCATAACGGCATGATGGAATAAGTTTAGTGTGGAAGAGTTTGACAGAGTTGCACAGAGTATTGACCTCAACCTCGTTCCAACACTTTTGGGGATGAACTAGAATGGAGATTGTGAGCTAGACCCTGTCGTCCAACATCAATATTTGACCTCACAAATGCTCTTCTGGATGAATGGGCAAAAATTCTCGTAGACATACTCTAAAATCTTGTAAAAAGCCTTTCTGGAAGAGAGGAATGTGTTATATTTGAATAGGGGGGGGACCAACTCCATATGCCTATGAACAGATGTCATAAAAGCTCCTGTAATTGTAATATGCAGATGACCCAATGTCCGCATAGTATGTATTCAATTGCAGGATGTACAGTTTATACGATAAAAAAACAGACCATAAATTGTAGCAAACATAAAAATTCCAGTAACTTAGCAGCACACAAGACAACAGCTTTGTTAACTGAGCCACAAAATGAATAGTGTAGATAACTGACTGCAATAATGACAGCAGCATTGAGAGATGGGCCACAGTTTAGCAAGATAATGAGACCACAGACCCACCCTGTCAGCACTACAGGCTACTGATGGCCCTCATGTTATCATAATGTCTTTTTGAGACAGTGCATCATCACACAAGTCTTTTGTTAATGCTAACGATCTGCACAGCTGATTGAATTAATTTTAGTATATTTATTTAGCTTCTTTCTGTATTGAATTGACTATAATCAGTAGCATCAGTGACATACTGCCCTCAGGAGGTGATAGAGAACAAATAGAGTTAAAAGGAGAGTGATAATTTGACTTAGTTTGATCAGGTAACTAGAACCTGTATGCTAATGAAATAGAGAACTTTTTGGTAAAAATCAGAATCGGAATACTTTTTTAATCCCATGGGGGAAATTATGCCATATCAACTAAGTGAATTTGTCATACAAATGGTTAAAGGGCATGATACTGTTCTACTTGAAATAAATATTTGCATCACATAGGACTGACATGTTTAAAATCTTAAATACATCGTATTTTTATGTACAGTACCAACATGTCTGCTATATTAATAAAAACTATCTTTTTTTCTGCAGTGTTGCATCTAAAACAAAGTTTTTTGAGAATGCCTCCAGAAAAGTCAGGTATGTAAAGGACATTGTCTTTACCTGTGCCCCGCTTACTAATCCGATATGCATGTTTTTACACTACACTTGATGTAAGTTAAATACCTTAATGGAGGTGACAATGATTGAGAAATTCATGTTTACATCTCAGTGTTAGTAAAAAGTGTACAGTCTGCACATAGAGATTCAGATACATATATTTTATATAGCATGAAAAAGACCAGTAGCAGTTGAATATGAATATCTGCATTAACAACCCCATTTCCAAAAATGTTGGGACGCTAAATAAAATAGAGAAAAAACCACAATGCAGTGATTTGCAAATCTCATATGTTCACAAAAGAACATAGAAAACATGTCAAATGTTGAAAGTGAGACATTTTAATGTTTCAGGAAAATTACAATCTCATCTTGAATTTGATGGCAGCAACACGCCTCAGAAAGTTGGGACAGGGCCATGTTTACCACTGTGTAGCATTGCCTCTTTTTTTAACAAGTCTGTAAACATCTGGGAACTGAGGAGACTACCTGCTGGACCTTTGGGAGAGGAATGTTGTCCTGTTCTTGTCTAAAATAGGATTGAATTTGCTCAAAAGTCCTGGGTCTTCTCTGTCATATTTTGCCTTTGATAATGTGTTAACTGTTTTTCAGTTGGTGAAAGGTCTGGATTGCATGTAGACAAGTCCAGCATCTGTACAAAGCCATGGTGTTATAATAGCTGCAGTATGAGGTTTAGCATTGTCTTCCTGAAATATACAAGGCCTTCCCTGAAAAAGATATCATCTGGAGGGGAGCAGATGTTGCTCTAAAACCTGTATATACCTTTCAGCCCTGATGGTGCCTTTCTGGATGTGAAAGTTACATATGCACATCCAGAGGCACTAATGCACCCCCATAGAATCAGAGATACAGGCTTTTGAACTGAGTATTGATAACAAGCCAGGTGGTCCATCTCCTCTTTAATCCAGAGGACACAGTTTCCATGATTTCCAAAAAGCATTTAAATTTTGATTCGTCTGACCACAGAGCAGTCTTCCACTTTGCCTTAATCCATTTTAAATGAGCCTTGGCCTGGGCAAGATAATGGCATTTCTGGACCATGTTCACATATGGCTTCTTCTTTGCATTATAGAGCTTTAACCTGCATTTGTGGATGGCACGGTGAACTGTGTTCATAGCCTATGATTTCTGGAAGTGTTCCTGAGCACATGCAGTGATTTCAGTCATAGAATCATCACTGTTTGCAATTCAGTGCCGTCTGAGGGCCACAAGATCACAAGCATCAAGTATTGGTTTTCAGCTGTATCGCTTGTGCACAGAAGATGTCTGAGGATTCTCAGAATCTTTTGATGATATTATGTACTGTAGATGGTAGGATATTCAAAGCCTTTGCAATATTATATTGAAGAACATTATCCTGAAATTGCTCCACAATGTGTAGATGCAGTTTCCCACAGATTGCTGAACCTCTGCCCATCTTTACTTCTGAGAGACTCTGCCTTGCTAAGGTGCTCTTTCAATACCCTATCACATTACTGACCTGTTGTCAATTAACTTAATTAGTTGTAACATGTTTTTAGCACCGCTTACTTTTCCCACCTTTTGTTACCTTCTCCCAACTTTTTTGAGACTTGTTGCTGCCACGAAATTCAAGATGAGCTAGTATTTTTCATGAAAGAGTAAAATGCCTCACTTTCAATAGTTGATTTGTTTCTATGTCATTTTGGGAATAAAATGCTAGTTTATAAGATTTGCGAATCATTGCATTGTGTTATTATTTATATTTTACACAGCTTCCCAACATTTTTGGAATTTGAGTTGTGTATAAATATGACTCTGTCTACTGTCCTAGTAGTTGGACACAGACATCTTGGACCACGTTGAAGTGAAGACTCCAGACTCTATAAGCAGGCTCTGAAAACATTACATAAAAATTCATATTCATGACATCCTTGTAAAATTTATCTAAATATGTTTTTTCAGACTTGGAAAATATGATTTAATTTGCAGGCGTTTTACTGCAAAATGCAGATGAAAATTGGACTGTGCGGTTAATCTGGTACATTTACATCATGTTAATTCACACATTGTCCCTTATCCAATAAAATATACATAATAAGAGTTTAGGGCCAGATTTACTAATGGCTTGCACAAAAAAAAATTCCCTGTTTTGGCATTTTTAAAAAAGAGGAGCTGAAGTGAAAATCTTGTCACTGAAAGATGTGGTCAATACAACCTGTAGAGCACATTAAAGATGTTTGCATGTCTTCTGTCAGGACTGTGCACACACACAGAGCTCACCAACATCACAAGTGAATTTTCTTTCATTTTTAAAATTTCTCTTGTCAATTTGTCTAATAATATATTGGAATTTCTGTTAAAACGGAACATTTTTTACACATGTGACACATCAGCTGTTAAACACAGATTTTAGTTTTTAACAAGGCAGTCTTTCTCTGGATGAATTCTATGCTTCATCAGTGCTCTCAGAACTGCCCCGACCTCACCCTAGTGACAGCAAATTTCATTTGTATCAGAGAATATTGATTTTCCCACTACAACTTCTCCAACTCTGAATTTCTGTGGTATTTCCTGAGAGAAACACATGCTTAAAAGCCATGCTTGAGAGTTATGCCATGCTGTATTATTTCTGTCTGAATATTACTTACAAGCTGCACCTGTGCTGTCAGTTGATTACTCGCACCCTAATCAGATCTGTTCATTTACAAGCTGCCAATTTGCTCTGCACTTGGTAGATTGATCATTAAAAAAACGTAACTAACCATGTCTGTGTACATGAACTGCCACATTGTTAGCAGTTAACTCTAAAAACTTTCCACGCCTCCTTTTTTTCTGATTCTGGCATCACGCTCATTTTCCACTATTACTAAATCCGATCCTTTGTTTGATGCCTTATTTGAAAACAGCCTAAAACACAAAGCTGACATTGTTTGGCCTCATTTAGAGCTCACAGACTCCCATGTGATAGGTGGGTATGTGTTTGTGTAAATTACATTACCCTCACACTCTCACTCACTCACACATTCCTATATATGACCTCTCTATTTTGGCTCATGTAAAGCTGTTCCCTCTCACAATGCCTGGTAAGGTGGTAAAAGACACACATTTGATGATGTGTACATTACGGGCCTTGCCGGTCACCCTGCAAAGGCAGCTGTGGAAGCTATAAATGAAGGATTGGAAGAATTTTCATGGTTGTTATCAAATAAAGCTTATCCTTTCATTATTCTCTACTGTAATCTCCTATATAATGATACTCAGTTCACATCAACTTGTCCAAAAGGGAGGCTGTGACCTGTGCTGATGTACTCCATCAGCCACAACAACAAAGCCACAGGCAGGTGAAGTGATTCAGATCAGTTATCTTGTTACTGTGGCACCTACTGTAGACCACAAATGAGCATTCAGTTTTAGAAGATGTTGGTTTGGCAGAGCATCGCTAAATGCTGATCTTTAGGGTGTTCCTGGTATGTGCTGGTTAGCACCTACCAAAAGTAGACTAAGGAAGGACAGCCAGTGAATGTGATACAGGGTCTCTGGTGGTCAAGGCTTACTGGTGCAAGTGGGAGTGCACGGTATCCAATTCCACAGCAATTACTATAGCAACAATTGCAGAAAGCCTCAATGATTGAAAAGCATCAGAACAAGCAGAATAACAGTTTCCTGCACATGAGGTTGTGCAGACTAGCCGGAGTTGAACCCTGTTTATAACTGAAGGCACCTACAGTTGACACGTGAGCATCAGACTCTGGTGCAATGGAAGAAGATGGATCATCTTTACTACATCACGTGGATGACTGGGTTCTGGTCACTTACCTGATTTACAGATGGCAGTGGGAAGCACTATAGGGCAAAGGCAAACCAGAAGAGAACATGATGGTTTTGGCCATGGATACTGGCATGCATGCAGATGTTACTTTTAATACTTTACTTTTTTACACCTTCCTAAAAAAGCAATTTTTCCCTGGGATTAATAAAGGCTTCTGATTCTGATAAATAAGTTTGAGACCACAAAGACCCCTTCATGGCAACAGTATTCCCTGATAATGAAACAGAGTTATTTGAGGGACATGTCAAAAAATTCACACAACAGAAAACATTTCCAGTCATATGTTACGACACAACTTACAGGACTTTCATATCTTTTACCTGATATCACAGGATCCATTTTTGTAAACACTGTTTTTTAAAATGATAAACATTCTGGTATAGATTGTTAATTAATATATTTAGATTCACCATTAAGTTTGTTGGACTGTAACACAGCAGCTAAAGTAGTGTTTTAAACCATCCTTTTTTTCTCTCTAATTTAGTCCACCAGGCTCTTCATCACCATCAGTGGTGTCAAGTGTAAAAAAAGAGGTAAGCTTAAATAAATGTGTTCAGTATTTTTTAAATACTTTTCAGTCTTTCCCAGAGTATTAAACTGAAAAATGCCTTGTTCTCACTCCCAAGTTTTCACCTACTTGATGCTTGGTCAGGATTCATGAGTTTCACATTGTAACTCACCTGGCACCACTTTAGTGCTGCTTTTTGACATGTTAAATTTTCATAAAGTAAATAGCAGCCCCTCATTGTTAGAAACTGATGCTAGTCCCTGACTAGTGTCACCAATGAAGGTTGGTTGGAGGTTGTACTTCCTCACACTGGAAATTGGTATTAAAAGGGTTTCCTCGTGGGTCAGAAATTCTTTGTTTTTTAGTATGTAAAAGCTGGGAGAGTTAAAGTGTTGGACTGTCCACTTGTTCACCTATTATCACACTTCTACATGAATATGTGGTGACTTTTTGTTTTTGTCAGACATTTTTAGGTCATGCATGCCATAAAGCTGTTATTCATGGTTAAACAACATATGCATATTTGTACATGAATGGAATAAAAAATAATAAAACTACTGCACATATTACATAAGCAAATTGAAACGTATCTGACTACATAATGGAGACTACAGCAGTGACTATGCAACCATTCACATCCGTATAATATAAAAGCAGGAATATTATGGAATCAGTTGCGTTGCCGCAAATCCTTCAAACCATCGTGATAGCCCAAAATTTATTCGACACAGGATTTAGAATTTTGACACAGTGACAGGAATCTGGAACTGATTAGATTTTTAGCCATTTTGAAAATTGCCACTAGATGCGTTGTCTGTAGAAATTTTAAAAATATATATATTTTTTGCCATATCTTTGTGACTGTTCATCCAATCTGCACGAGATGAACACCAAATTGATCGTGGGATCATACACACTTATAATAACACCATTTTGTGTCTGGTGCCGCTCCTGAAATCAGTTAAAAATGCACATTTTTAGCCAAGTCTCTGTAACTATTCGCCTGGTCAGTACAAAACAAAAACCAAATTGATTGTGGGATCATATACTTTCACAGTGACACCATGCTGTCACCACAAATCCTTTATGCAATTGTGGTGATGAAAAAGCTATTTGATGCAGGTTTTAAAATTTTGGCACAGTCATAGACCTCCATGACATGTGGAACTGGTTAAATTTTCAGCCATTTTGGAAAGGATTGGCCACTATATGGCATTTTGTGTAATTTAAAAAAAAACATTTTTAGCCATATCTCTGCAACTGTTCATCTCATGTGCACAAAACGAAACCAAATTGATCGTGGGATCATACACTTTCATGGTGAAACAATGACATATCTGACCCCATTGCTCTCTGCTGTTGCTGTGGCTGAAATTGTTAAAAAAAAACTTTGGGGGGGATATTGCGGAATCAACTTCACTGCTGCATTTGTCGGTTCTTAATATCCAATTTGGATTTTTTTAAAAAGGAAAAAACAAATTGACAATGGGATCTAGCCTCACGTCACGTCAAATGGCATTGGGTCAGGTCAGCATTCACGAAGAAATTGCCACTTTTTGTGACTATACCTTTAGTGGTAGCACAGTGAGGTGGGGAGCTAGTTCTGAGTTAAAGATTGTTGATTCAAACCTGTCAGATATTAAAAAACATTTGCAGTCAAGCTGTAACAACAGTGGGGTTAGTGCTGCATTTTAAACAAATATTTAAACCTAGTCTACTTAACAAAATATTACCTAAATCTTATCTCTTGAATTCCTGCTACTTTGGCAGAGGATTAGGCAGGGCGGGTACTCATAATGACTTCATCTGTCATCTGACTGTTCTTTCTTTCTGACAATAGACAGAGAGGTGACAGTGCATGACAGTCTCAGTTGATGGATGTATGTGTACAGCTTCTGTATACCACTTTTTGATGTGTCACTTGACAGCTTTGTAGTAAACTTTTCAACAGCAAAATCAAATGGCTGATTAAATCTATAGGGAATGAGTGGACAATTCACACATTTTTGGTTTGTTTTTGTACTTGAGACAGGCCATCTGTGTTTCTTTTTCTCAGAATTAAAGTGAAGAAGACTTGGGCGGCATCATGTGACCTCTACACATGCTGTTGGACGCACGTCAAGCTGGAGTCACCACTAATAAACCTAATCAAAGAGACTATGTTAAATTAGACTGAGGAAATGGATCTTAGTGGAACTGAATTGATTTATTTGATTCTTTTTGATTTTTTTTATTGACAATAATCATGTTGTAAAGCGAAGCCGTAGCAGACTGACTGTTGAATGAGCTTGAACGTCACAGGCTCCGTGTTTGATTAGTATTCCAAAATTAGACTGGAGTAAAAGTCTTTTTATTTCTCTTTTTTTTAAAAAAAATCTGAAAATTTAGTCATTTTACTATATTTAATACGTTATATGGACAAAAGTATTGGGTCACCTACACATTACACATAGAGGACTCTGTATAACATTCTAAATCCATAGGAGTTAATATGGAGTTGGTCCCCCCTTTGCAGCTATAACACCTTCCACTTTTCTGGGAAGGCTTTCTTAAAGTTTTTGAATTGTGTCTGTGGGAATTTTTGTCCTTTTGTGAGGTCAGACACTGATGTGGGATGAGAGATTCTGGCTCACAGTCTCCAGTTGTGTTTATCCCAAAGGGTTTGATGGGGTTGAGGTCAGTGCTCTGTGCAGGCCAATCAAGTTCTTCCACCCAAACACCTCCAACCATGCTTTTATGGACCTTGCTTTGTGTACTGGAGGCACAGTCATGCTAGAACAGAAAAGGGCCTTCCTCAAACTGATCCCACAAAGTTGGAAGCGTAGAATTGTCCAAAATTTCTTGGTAAACTGAAGCATTAAGATTTCCCTTCACTTGAATCAAGGGGCCCAGGCTAACCCGAGAAAAACAAGCCCGTATCATTATTCCTCCTTCACCAAACCCAGAATCGTCCATCAGACTGCCAGATAGAGAAGTGTAATTTGTCACTCCACAGAACACGTTCCCACTGCTCCAAAGTCCATTGGTGTTTTTTTTCACATCACTTCATCCAACATTGTTCTTGGTGATGTACAGCTTGCATGCAGCTGCTCGGCCATGGAAACCCATGCCATGAAGCTCCCAGCACAGTTTTTGTGCTGATGTTAATACCGGAGGAGCATTGTAGCAGTTAGTGAGTCAGCAGAGCACTGGCGACGTTTACAAACTATATACCTCAGCACTTGGTGACCCTGCACTGTAACTTTATGTGGTCTGTCACTTTGTGACTGAGATGCTGTGATTCCTAAACACTTTCAGTTTGCAACAATACCACTTACAGTGGATTGTGGAATATCTAGGAAGGAAATTGCTTTATTTTATACATCTGTGGAAATAGGACTGAATGAAGCACCCGAATTCAGTGAATAAGAGCTGTGACCCAATACTTTTGTTCATGTTTTGTAGTTTTATTTATTTGTAGGGGGTTAACAGCAGTTCTGTTATGACTTGTCTGCATTACTAACATGAATGTCCCAAAAAAGACTAATTAATCAAAAACGAATTTAATCAGTTTACTTATTCATTCATTAATGTGAATTTTTACATTAGATCAGATTATGAAATGGACCTTGTCTTACAATTAAGACAAAAAAATAGTGTGCGATATCAGTGCATTTGCTGATAAACCAACCAATCTGCTTATATGTTCTTATTAAAACAAACAGCACTAAGTGCAAAAATGTAATTTTTGTCAAACTGGACAAAAAAGGAATACAAAAAAGCTCATTTTAAACCTGTTTCAGTCACTTTTAATGAGGCATTACAGAAAAGTATTTGCTGAGTTGTTAGCCTGTGTACTAGTCAGTGTAGTTTAAATTTGCACTGAGTGTTGCAATAGTGTGATAGGCAGGGTGCGATTTGCTAGGAGGGTGAAAGCGGGGGAAGTCCAAGGACCACTATTTTAGCTTGACAACTACCGCTAACTAAATTAAAAAAAAAATAAAGAGGACTCAGCAGCAGTCTGACATATTTTAAAAGATCCTCACAAAAAAATCCTACAATATCACCACGATGTGTCAAACACAGGCTGATCATCTATATCAGAAAGTGAGATTTGTAGCTTATTTCAGCTTGTCAGATTGCAGTTGTGCAGCAGGGCTGCTGTCTGTGACATCCTACAGTTGTTATGAAGGCTATCTCTGAAGAAACGTTGTACACACAGTTTGTTGTCTTTGCAACCAATGGAGCAATCACACTCCTGTGTAAAAACATCAGCCTCACCCTGACCATTATTTGTTGCATCCATCACAAGTTAGAAACTGTGATCCATGATGCTGCAAAACACATCGCAGATCTGGGTCATTTTCACATATTTATTGACTCTCAAACTCCAAAAGTCTTCTGTTCATCTCAGTAAATGGAATGGGTCGCCTCCTTCCCTGTCTGGAGATTTGCAGAGATGTGGGTAATAGAGGTGATGTGCTGCAGATAACCACGCCATCGCAAAAACAGAACAAATCCAACACTGAAGCAGACTGTTTTCTTAAAGATCTGCTGTAGCAGAACATTTAGGTATTTTTTAACTGACAGCATGTTGTGCTGTTGCAATGTGACATTATCCATCCAGCTTCTTCTGCGTATCCGATTCAGAGTTGTGGTGTGGGGCTGGAGCCTATCCCAGCTGCTGTGAGATGAGAGGCGGGGTATACCCTGAAGAGGTCTACAGTCTATCGCAGGGCTAGCATAGATGGTCTAACCCAGTGCATGTCTTTGTAATGTGGTGGGAAGCCAGGGTACCCGGAGAAAACATACAAACTTCACAAAAACAGTTCCTGGCTGGGACCTTCTTGCTGTGAGGCAACGGTACTAACCACTGTGCAACCCCAGTTCGACATTATTTCATAATAAATATTGAAGTCTGGGGTACACCTGGCCTAATGCAACTAAGTGAAAAGGGATTTAATTCTGGCGTATTAAAAAACAAGAGTGAAAATATTGCACCTGTGGTTATATGTTGAAGTTCTGAACTTGTTTACTTGTGCGCTTTCAGTTTCTCCCTTGTATTTTGCCCCCAAGGGGTTACCACAGCAGATTAATCCACTCAGTCATTTGGCAGAGGTTTTAAGCCAGATGCCCTTCCTGAGACGACCTTCTGTGGTGGAGGGGCTTGTGTCTCCATCTGGAATAAAATCATTGACCTTTCACTTGTAAGGCAAATGTAAACCACTTCACTATGGTGAGCTTATTTTATGTTCATAATTATGCTATGAAGGTTACATTGAGAGCAGTATTAAATAATAAATAATCTAACAGGTTCTGGAATATTTTCTCCCTGGGATTAATAAAGTATTCTGATTCTGATATAGGCCCACTGTGGAGCGTGAATAATTATTGTGGAGGAAAAGGAAAAAACCACTCCCTGTCTGTTTTTAACAAATCGCACCCTGCTGGTAGGGATTAAGGTCAAATATAAAACAAACTTGATTGTTAGAATATGTGAAAATAATGCTCCAGTGTCTAAATTTCTGTTCCTTTGTTCTTCAATTTCTTGTGTAAATTTTACACTTGTGTTTTGTGGTGGTTGTTGTTTTTTTTAAAAATATAATCCAGCTTTAAAAATTCAGGTTGTTTCCTGGTTTTCAAAAAGGAAAATAAACACATTGAATTCAAGCCAGATCTATTAATATGATCTGTCTCTGTTTCATTCATTTCTAAATGGTGTTTTTGTCCTCTTCATATGACATCTGATCTGACATTTCTGGAAGCTACAAAACATTGCCCTCATCCAACTGAATGTGGTGTTAATAGGTCTGTAATGTAATGTGACTCATATCTGTGCTGGCAATATTTTTAACAAAATGAAGGGTTGAAAAAATTATGCAATAATATACAACACACACATACACATATATATGGAGAGAGAGAGAGAGAGCGCTTTAATTCAGGGGGTTTGACAAAAGAACTGCATTAACTGTTTAGGAATTAAAGGCCTTTTTATGTTATTCCCCATTTTCAAACGTAATGGGACTAACAAACACAATTTTAAATATGAGGATTGTTTTAATACTTGGATGAAAATCCTTTGCAGTCATTGACTACCTGATGTCTGGAACCCATTATGTCCCATGTCTTTCCCTTGAGATACCTTTGGGTTACTTTTGTAGTATGCTTTGGATCATTGTACATTTGCACTATCCAGTCAGTTATGCTGCACATGGCTGAATGTGAGCAGAAAGTATAGTCCTGTACACTTTAGATATCATCCTGATACTTCTATCAGCAGCCCGTGACATTACATTGCCTTCATCATATTTGACAGATGATGTGGTACGCTTCAGATCATGTGCTGTTCCTTGCCTTATTCATACTTTCCTCTTTTCATCATTCTGGTACAAGTTCACCTTGGTTTCATCCGTCCAAAGAATAGACTTTCCCAGAACTGTTCTTAAGGGCAACAAGTGGATTGCACCTTGCTGTAAACACCCTGTATTTACATTCACGAGGTCATCTCTTAATTTTAGACTTTGACAATGATACACCTACCTCCTCAAGAGTGTTCTTGAATTGAATAGATTATGTGAAGGGGCTTTTTTTTAACCAAGCAAAGTGTTCTGTAGTCATCCACTTTAGCTGCCTTCAGTGGTCTTTCTGGCCTTTTGGTGTTGCTGAGCTGGCCAGTGCATTCCTTCTTTTTTAGAATGTACATATTGTTGTTTTTGCCACACCTAAAGTTTTTGCTATCTCTCTTATTGATTCAGTTTGGTTTTCCAGCCTAATTATAGTCTTGTTCACTCAAATTGACACAGCTTTGGCCCTCATATTGAGTTTCAGTGAACAGCCAGCAAATGCAAGTTCAACACTGGAATCAGTTCCTGGTCTTTTTAAATTGTCAAGGAATAATGAGGGAAAAGGCCTCACCTGGCCATGCAGCTTCTTCTCAGTCCCATTAATTTTGAGCTTCTCAAAATGGGAGACTTTGAAGAAGATGGCTTTAATTCTTAAACAGTTAATGAAATTCTTTCTTCTTCTTCTTGTAAATTTTATTGGCAGTTGGCAAACATCAAAATAGTGCATTACCGCCACCAACTAGTATCCTGTTAACCCGTGTCATCCTTGCGCAGGGCCCGCAACCCTGGCATCATCAGCCAAGGCCGTGGGACCTTTCCTCCTCTGTGGGCCCTCCCTCTAAAACTGAAAGTCTGCACTTTGATCCCATTTTGACTGCTTTGATTGGTGCTGTGGTGCACAAAGGCACTATTACAAAAAAAAGCAACCAAAAACGTGTCCTATATATATATTGTCCTATATATATAGACCTTATTGTAATGCCAGTTTGTCTAGACTCAAGATAGAATAAGGTGTTCAAGGTGTAACAATAACAGTCATGGCAAATCACTGGTAGAGAAGGAAATTAAAGATGGAAAAAGTTGAATGTTAGTGACTTATTCGGGCTTCAGAAGTTATCTGGGTGTGCATGAAGAGTAACTAAATACAAAACAAGCATCAGCCAAAAAAAAAAACTTTTAGAAGACTGTAAAATTTTAAATTCCTTAAAATTCTGCTGTATTTTTATTTTATTGTTTCAAGTATGCTATTGCAAATATTTGTATAGTGGCAATAAAATGGGGCTCAGTACTCATAAAGGGAGATGAAGCATCTTTACTTGAAGCGTCGAATCCCTGTGGAAACTACATGGCACTGTCTGACTGTCATCATTATCTTTTTTCTAAACCTCAGCCATTAACCCATAAGAACCCAGACCCATTTTTCCTTCATAAGTTAAGGTCAAGTATAAAGCTTTATAAGGAAGAATGTAGAACATTTAAAGTGTTTGTTGCACGCTGTCGCCACGGGTTCTTATGGGTTAAGGAGAATAACTGGTCATATGTCTCTTTTTATGGGAGGAAAAAAAGGTTGTCCTAGTATTACATGCTCCGTGGTTTTTTTGTCAAATACACTTGGATATTGTATTTATTTTACTAGCCACTCCTCCCACCACATTCCAATGTCCACTGCCCACCAGAGATATCCCTCCTCACCTCATGCCTTGATTCCTGGACTGGATGGTGGCCTGTACCAAGGATCAGTGGAAATTCTCATGTTGATTTAATGCCAATTTATTTAGCCTTATATTTCAGTTAATTTCAGCCAATGCGCATGACTCTAAAATGGATTACACACACAAGCACAATAGAATGTGTGTTTTCACTGAAAAATCAGTGTTAACATTTTCTGTTCTTGCATTTGGAAATGTAATTATAGTTCGTCGGTGTTTTAATTTACTGCTCAGCAACTGCTCTCAGCTGTAAATACTAGATGTTGGTGATACCATTGGTTTGGACATAACAGCACTTCACTTCAAGCACATTTTGCCTACCTTTTCAGACTTAAAGGGGACCTATAATGCTTTTCCTTATTTTCTGTCATGTACAATGCCTTGTAAAAGTATTCATACCCGCTGAACTTTTCCACATTTTTTTCACATTATAACCATAAATGTAAATCTGTTTTCTTCGGATTTCACGTGATGGACCACCCCAAAGTAGTGTATAATTAAATAGTAGAAGAAGAATGAGTCATGGTTTTTCAAAATTTTTTACAAATAAAAATCTGAAAAGTTTCAATTAATGATGTTGGCACATGTGTAAGTAATCCCTGTGAACAAAAAGTCTTCAGACTGCTCTAAATGGGTTTTACTCATGTCTTCCTGCTCTTGAGTCTGTAAGTTGTCAGTGAGAGGGGATATCTTTAATATCAGGCACACATTTATGGCTGTGAGCACAGCAGCACCACCCACCTGCTGTTAAAATCTTTTATTTAGGAGGAGCAGCCAATCAGAACACAGTAAGCTTAAAGGGAGGATTAGGGAGCTGAAACGGCTTGTTTCAAACAGTAAATGATAAATATTCTCCTCAATATTACTTTGAAATGTGAATAGTACAAAGCTTGAAATTGGCATAATAGGTCCATTTTCAAATGAAGCAGGGTGGGGTAGGGCATTCACAGCATGAACTGACATGTAAAAAGCAAAAAATATATTGTGTGTTGTACAAAATTGCTTGCCATGTTATTTCTATTCTATTTCATGGCAAAAGCCTGGATGGGTTACTCCAGCATAAATCAAATAAAGGGCTGACTGGAAAAACCAGGGAAGTTAGACTTCGGAAAAGCCTAAAAGTTTATTTTCATTTGTTTTTTCCAAGATTAATTTTCCCTCATTCCTTAGTTTAATAGAGTTTATATAAGACAGACTAAAATTAAATTTCAACAAATACAAGTTAGGCCTTTCTGACCCAAAATGTCACCGCATGCACATTTCTTATTTTTAGGTAAAGAATCTGTTTATGTTGAGCAAACTTTCTGCTGTAGTACTGTACAGAATGTGTAAAGTTCCTCTTAAATTCCAAACAAACTCTTATCCCATCTTCAGAGTCAAATATTTTAATTGCCTTTAAAAGATGACACCGCTGAAAAACACACATATTGAAAAAACAGAGGACGCAAAAGATATAAATCATACACTAAATGACTTTGAAAGTCATGAGTATTTGGACACAAAAACAGACATCAAACTGCTCACTATCTACAGTTACTGTAGCATATACAAAGAATCCTGTTAATATGCAGTACACTGGGCACATACCAGCAATTTTGACAAAATACAAACACCACAGTTTTCTTTTAGTATCAAAAATTTACAGGAGCAACTATGTGTCTTGCTGATATGCATGATGCACTGGCAGGTAGTGCCTTCATATGCCCCCTTTGAAATGTGTAAGAAAGCTAAACCAGCATAAAAATTGCAACATTATTAAGAACCACAGTGAATTTAATAAAATTTTAACATTTGCAGCAGTCTTACACATAGTGCATTTAGGAACTGTAATGGCTTCTTCTGTCTGTTAGACAATATGATATAGATTCAGTTTGCTGAAAAATATACAGTATTATTAATCATGTCATGCCTTAATTTGATTTCTATATAGTTTCCAAATTACATATTGGCGTAAAATCCATTTTTGGGGAAGGGGCAAATGGCAAGGTCACCTGTATTTATCCATTGTATTGTCTTTCCTCCCCCTGTCATTTCACAGATAAAAAATTGTATAAAAAGTCAAGTTGAAAGCATGAACACATTCATGTGTGCAGATACAGTAAGATACATGTTTCACTAAAGCTTATGATTGAATACGTTACAAAAAGCTTTGAAATTGATGGCCATAGTCAACCTATCACTGTACTGTACAACAAAATGTTCCCATGCCTTCTGATAAATGTTCTGCGCATTGAACAACAATTACACCACCAGCCAGTATACGACAAACAGGTAATGTGGATGTCTGTGCACCACTTCCTGTAAAGCAAAAAGTTGCCCATATAGCTACACAAACATATAATGCATGCATCTACAAGGAATTCTTACTTGTTATGCGCTGAATTCACAAAATTATAAACACTGTTGAATTATCAAAAGATGCAAAATCAACCACAGAACTTCATTTTGTTATAAGCACAGAGCAGCTGGATTGTGAGAAGGCAGGATGTGCTACAGTTCAGTCTCAATTACATCAATCAGTTGCATCATATAGACCATGTCGTAGTCACAGAATGCCTTAACTACTTGGGTTATGTTTTTCATGAAATATACGCACTTATAAATCTACCCATTTATGTAAACTAATGCTTTTCAACTGTTAAGTGTGTATGATCGGTTATCTTCCCGGCATTCCACTGTTTGTTTTTTTTTACTTTTGAGGTTTGGCAAGGCATGTCAAGGATTTTTACATTCCATATCCGAGGGACTTCCAGTTTTTCAGTTGACTTTAATTTTATATTTGCTGCTTTGGAGAACATTACAGCCTTAATCTAAGATCTCTGGCACTCTGAATCTCATTCAGTATTTGCCTGTATTTGGTGCTCCCCTTCCTTGTCGTGTCCCTACAAGTCTCTCAATCTGCAGCATGATGCAGTTAGCACCACATTGTGCAGATGAAGGAAGAACTGTGCACTCTGCGCTCAGTGCTGTCTGTTACAGCTGATGACTTCATGTTAGTTTTCTCAGTGAATCATTTACTTCAGGATTTTATTTCACCACATGCCTTTGTTTTACCTTCAAAAAGAAGAGTGCTTTTTGGCAAATTCAGGTTGGTCAAAAAAAAAGATTACATGGTAATGCCAAAAATTAGTACTTTCTAAAGGCACTATATTTACATAGTTTGGCATGCATAAAAGGAGACAACATATTTGTTGTAACATTAGTTGCATAATGAATGAATATTTTCATGAGACATTCACCGATATCTAATTCCTGTTGCATTTGACTGAAAATTCATTTTAAAAAAGATTTTTTTAAAGTTGAACACAGGGGAAAGAAGGATCTTAACAGACTGTCCTTTTTCACTTCACTTCAGCCAACTGCCTGTTTGAACATGTTAACCCAGTAGAAATTTCACACTATGTTATGTCTCACAACAATTGCAGCACTGACTGTGTTTGACGATAAAATTCGCTTAAAATTTTAATTAAAATGGGAATATTTCACCATGACATTATTTCCTCTTGTCTACTTCTGAAGTCAAAAATGAAGCATCACTTTAACAATGGCTCAAATGAGCAGTACATACAACTGGAAGGCATTTTAGTGCAATCACTTCTCTACTGGATCTGTAACTTCAGGGTTTCTTTGTTCTTATAGGGACAGCCCAGAATAGTCACACTACATATGTATTTGTCATACTAATCAATGCATAAGAAGTGGGATCTTTGTCAGTAAGCAGCACAGTAAGTTTAGGTTTATGAATGTTCACTGGAATGGAATTTAGGCACCAAAGAAATCTTCCAGGGGCTGACTTGGAACTGGAATTTCTGGCATTTGAGAGGTTTGATAGTTCGTCCCTCAGCCCCTTGGCCAAAGAGAGACTTTCACATGCAAATGAAAGTGAAGGCTTCTGGTTTCCCAAGTCATTAATGACTCAGAAAATCTAAATCTTGCAAACTGCTCACTGTATGGCACTTAAGTACTTAAAGGCATCCCTTCGGACTGGAGAGCAGCAATGAAAAACGATATTAGCAAGCTGGTGTGAAAAAAATACAAATGAGTTTACTTCATTATCCAATTGTCATCTTCACTTTGGACCCCCCATGAATAATGGCTTGTTTGTAAAATATATATATAATGAGGGTCACAGGAAAGATGTAATGATTTTAGTACTGCTACTATTAGGTGATCATGATTTACAGACTTGCTGTGAATGTAAAGTAGGATTTCTGCTCCAAATAAAAACGCACTCTACTCAAAAACTGCAGAGCTGTCATTAGGAGATGTCTCACAGCTCTTCAGGTAAAAGCTTTAACAGTTTGGAATAAACAATCTCAATTATCGCTAAAAGGCAAATAAAAAAAGAAACTTGAGCAATAAAATACGATTACAAGACAAGGCTAAAACCAATCAGATTGAAAATGTGGGGAAACAGTTTAAAGCCTTAGTTAAAGTTTACAGAGGCTGCAAAGGTGAGTCACTTTTTTCTATTTATGAAACAAGATTGGCTTAGCTAAACCTGCCAGGATCTTTGGTACATGCACTGAGATTATCTCTCCAATCATCTCTGGAAAGCTGACCTTGGTGGGCAGTGACTGAGCCTGGACAAAAAGGTCGAAGGTAAACTGATGGAGCTTCTTAACTGTCTGAAACAGAAGAGAAAAAACACCATCATTTAGATGAAATTTACTACAAGAGGAGCACATGAGTCATGTATGTGCACAGCTACGATCTGCTCTGGCATCAAAATCTAAGGATATGATTCAGAGTAAATTCATTCATTAGGCCTTTTTCCTGCCCTGAAGAACAGTTCTAAGATTTTTTACATACCCACTTCTGCTTGTACTAACATGAAGGATGTGTGGTTTTATGAGCTATTAAGATAAAGCAGCCCCTGTGATTTGACTAAGAGTGTTGCCAAGAAATGTTTTAGTGTAAAATAGTTACAACTCCTGCTTTTCCATTTGTTTTTTCCAGATTTGTAAAAATGCACCCACATGCTCAGACAAGTGAGGCTTTTAGAAACTTTTACAAATGTCTTGTTTTTTCTTTCTTTCTTTTGGAGGAAGGATCATTTGCATGTAACACCAATTAATTTAAAGAATACATGCAACTCACCATCTGGAGAGAGTCCAGGAGTCGTGTCAGCTGGTAGAACCTCTGAGAAGTATTTGCCGTCATTTGAAAGTTAATGAGGCGATCGAGTTCGTTGATGTAGGTGAGACGCAATTCATCGAAGTACTTCTGGCTCTTCAGACCCTCAACAGGAACTGGTGACAAAAAAAAAACTACTTTGCCTACGTGCTCTGGAGATACATTCTGACTGTATTCTCTCTGCTGGATGTTTATTTCTTGATGTTTTAATTCTAAACGAACAGCTCAGTACTTACTAATACTAAAGAGAAGCAAGGCCTTCATGCAGAGGAACTCTTCCTGGGTGATCTGCAGCAGCTCAAACTCCTGGGAGAGATGTCTCATCCGTATGCAGTGCTCGTACATGGTGGAAATATGCATCCGGTGTCTGGAGGTGTGAAAGAGGTCAGAATGAGGGATGTGTCCTAATGGGAATTTTCAAATCGCAAGAGGTGAAGGATGACCCAGGACATTTATTCTATAATGAATAACAACTGAAGAGGAGAACATATTCGAGGTTCAATCCATTTCCAAGAACGGTATAACAGGGACACAATCTTTGAATTACATTATAACAATATAGATTTCTGCTAAGTCATCTTTCGGATTTGGAGAAATATGGTTAAAACACACAATTCTTTTTACAATAAAATCTCCTCATCTATCCCAAGTTTAAAGTTCATGATAAGAGCTGATTGGGTATTTAATGTTCACCATGCCAGAGCAATGGGTGAACAAGACATATTGTTATTAAAGTATGCCATCTCTACTAACATGAAATCATTCCACCTTTATTAGGAATCCAGCAAAAGACAGTTTGGAACATATTCACATTTTTATTCTGAGAAAATAAAGGGGAAATGAAGCAGATTTTGGGGAATTAGAATACAAATGTCACCAAAAAAAAGCTCATATTGAAAGGAAAATGACATGAGATAGAGATATGAAATAGAGCTGAATTTTCCCCTGCTCACTGGAAATGAATGCAGTTTCAGACATGTGCTTGTATAAATGCATAACAGACACAGGCCAGTGTATAATCCAATTATATCAGACTTTCTGGATAAGCTAAAGATCAGTTATGAGGTAGGGTAAAAGAAAAAAAATGTAGTTTTTCCCTGATTGGTGGTGATATTTTAGATACTGAGGAGAAAATGACTGCTTTTTAATTTTACTGTGATAGCACCACAGTCTATCACTTCTCTTGTGTTTAAATGGTAATGTTTAACAACCATGAAATTAAACCACTGAAATGTATATGTGATGTGACTGTGGTGGGGGTTTTTTGATGGTGAAATACACTCGTACTTCTTGTGAAAACTTCAACAATCTTTCAGTCAATCCTTAATTTTCCAGTAATGTTGACTGTAATAGGGTTTTTACTCCTCTTAAAGGACAGGCTTGACTAGGCAGGATACGGTAAGCAGCTAATTTAAAAGATGACAAGGAGCACTTCAATCCATTAACACTATCTGCTCACATTTCTTTCACTTAGTTTAAATTATCCACATTTTTGGCTTTTATGATCTCCACCAGCCCTAATTCCGTCTTCAGAACCCGAGCTGCTGCTCCACCATACTTTGAAAAACAACTGAATAAACTAGTCACTATCATGATGACATGAGATAGCAGGATTTGGCTGTATTTAGCTGTACTATTTGAAAAGAAAATTTGAAGTCACACCTGTTCAAGTTCTTCATGTTGTTGAGTGTACATTTGAGTTATATTATATACCAAAAAAAAAATCTCTTCAGCTACTTGAGTGGCATTCAGCTCAGTCAAAGACTGGAACCCTCTGATCCAATTTTTAGCTGTGCTTTTGCATTCTTTAATCCACACGCTCTTTTATACTTTAGAGAAGAAATGGCATCTTTTCTCTTAGAGAAGTGTTACAATTATTAGAGTTAATTAAAAGTGAAACTAAAATGAATAAAAAGAGTGAGTCATGATCTCTGCCTCCACTGCCGCTCTTTTCTTTCAATTTTATAAAACTGCCATATATGGCGGAGCCCCTTAATAACACTTACCTAATGCACTGTCTTTCTGCTCTAATGAAAAAAAATTGCTCTAGTTCAGCAAGACGCTACCTTTATCTGGAACTGTACAAGCACATATGGGAAACAGCATGAACATAGTCAAAGCTAACGCAAGTTATATGGCCTTTTAAAAACTGGTTATAATCACACGTCTATTTTGTTATCATGAAAACTTGATATAATTATTACATCTGGTTACATTTATCTTTACATTTCTCAATTTAAAATGCTTGTTTGAGGGTGCAGAAAACTTTGCAGTTGTTTACAGTTGTATGAATACATTGCGTAAAAAAATCCTTTATCCTGTAGATCACCTGCTTACACTACATACTTTCAGCAGATAACAATGAATTTGCATAATCTATTTCCAGATGACTGTGCCAGTTAGCATTTGGAGGAACTAAATAAGAATTTATTTGTTGCAAACATTAGTATTCCCCACTAACTCTCACACAGACAACACCATTGTTGTTGTCTGAAATAGTAAGATCAGAATCATCTGCACTCTGCAGGGTTATGAAAGTCTGAATGCTGAAAAATGTTCCTCACTTTAATTTCACAGCAACAAAAGAGCACCTAAAGAGAAAATTGGATTGAATATGGTCCTAAAAGCCTGAAACTATTTCTGCTTTACATTTTTAACTATGGATATGTCTTTCTGTTTGTGTGTGAATGGGAAAGAAAATGACAGTGAGAAGGAAAGATAAAGAAATGAAGGCCAATCAGAGCAGCAGCGTGCTCACTGGTGGTGATCTCTAAGTATAATGAGGTGTACAGCATGTTGGTCATCCACTAATGAAATCGTTTTAAAAGAATCAATGTATTCTAGAATTCAGAGCTGGACATACTCATTGAACACAAGGTCTGGGGCAAAGTAAAGCATCCTGCCATTGGTATTCTTATAGGACCTCCAACCCAAGGCAAACACCATCACCCCCATCCATGACTGCTGAATGACAGTCATCTGGTCGTCCACGTGGAGATTTCTGAAACCTAGGGATGAAGATTTGTAATTAGAAAATAAATGCACAAACACGATAAAAAAGTTGATTCATAAAACATTCTGATAATTACACTAAAACCCCCATTTCCAGAAATGTTGGGATATTTTCGAAAACACAATAAAAACAAATATTTGTGCTGTGTTCATTCATGTGAAACCTTTACTTTGCTGACAAAAGTACAAAGAAAAGATTTTCAATAGTTTTACTGACCAACTTTACTGTACTTTGTAAATATACACAAATGTAGAATTTTAAGAATGCACCACAGGCAACCAAAATTTGGGCAAAGTTGAAATAAGACTGAAAAGTGCAAAGAATATTAATTAACACTGGTTTGGTAGACTCCACATTAAGTTGGCTAATTGGGAGCAGGTGACGAATCATGATTTGGTATAAAGTAGCATCCATCAAAAGTTCAGTCTTTGCAAGCAAGGATGGGTCGTGGCTCACCCTTTTGTGTCAAAATTGTGAGACAATTGTTAGTCAGTTCAAAATGAACATTTCTCAGTGCAAGGCTGCATTGAATTTAGGTCTTTCAGCATCTGCAGTGCATAATATTCTGAAAAGATTGAATGAATGTGCGTGATTTCTGAGCCTTTAGGTGCCACTGCCTAAGAGACTGTCTAACTACTGTGACAAATATGAGCTCTGGAGCACTTAGGAAAACCATTTTCACTTAACACTGTCCACAGCTGCATCCAGCTTGAAACTGTGTTATACAAAGAGGAAACCATAGAGCAACACTATGCAGAAACACAGCTTAAGTCTCTGGGCCTAAGCTCATCTCAGACAGACAGAAAGACTATGGGACAGGGTGCTGTGGTCAGATGGGTCCACCTTTCTGCTCATTTTTGGGGAAAATGGCATTCACTTCTCTGTGCTAAATGCTAAAATGACACCAGCTTGTTATCAGTGAAAGGTGCAAAAGGGCGCATCTGTGATACTGTGAGAGATACTGTGAAAGTGTCTCACTACCCACAGCATAGTTGAGGTGCACGTATCTAAAGGTATCATTGACTGAGGCTTACATTAGCATTTCAGAGAGAAACATACTGCTATCAAGGATAGGATGTCCCTGCTTATATCAGTAGGACAGTGCCAGACCACTTTCTGCACAGGCTACAACAGTGTGGCTTCATAGACACAGAGTGAGTTTACTTGACTGGCCTGTTTCCAATTCAGATCTGTCTCCTATTGAAAATGTATGGAACATCATGAAGAGGAGAATTATACAATGGACCACGGATTGCTGAGCAGTTGAAGTGTTATTTCAATCAAGAATGGACAATATTTCCAACTTGAAAACTATAACTGCTAGTATTATCAGTTTCAAAATGATTAAAAAGTACAATTAAAAGGAAAGGTAATATAAAACAATGGTAAACATGCCTCTCTCCCAGCTTTTGTTGAGTGTGCTGCAGCCATTAAATGCTAAATTTGTGAATATTTACAGCATACAAGTAGAACTGCTGAAAATCTTTCCTTTGTACGTTTGTCATTTAAATAAATGTTCAGGTGAATTAATATATCACAGATTATTGTTTTTACTGAATTTTGGAAAATATTTCAACTTTTTAGTAAATGAGGTTTGTAGTAAAAGCTATCAGAGACCACTCTGCATGACTTAATTAGCTTGTCTCCTAAATTCTCCTCACGTGGTGGTTTCATCAAGCATGGCATTTTTATTAGCACAGATTTATATGGCTGTATCCCTTAATGACTAAGAGGCCCCTTTGGGCTGAAAAATGAAGCCAAAAGAAATGTGCCGTAAAAAAGTTACTTAAGACCCTCCAATGCCCACTCCAAAAGTTCGGCCATCCCTATAGGCTCCCAGGTTAAAATGCCCAACTTCAGTAATGAAATGAATGAAAGAAATAGTCCTGATCTTGTATTACTAATTTCCTTCCATGTAACACATGTACATGGATGACATTTTTTTTTAAATTGCACACCTGTTTTGATATTGTGAGGGCTGTAAGTTAAAAAAGCATGCAACGGGTGTCCCAACATAAGCAGCAGTAGCCCATATCTGTCTGGTAAGCTCCACCTCTGCTACAGTAAATGGAGTCAGTGAACTGGACCTCCTGACTGTGTTTGTAGTGTTAGTGCCATTTAAAAAAAAAAAAAAAAGTTATTTGATAAATAATATGGCTTGCTATGAGGTACAGACCAACCACAAAGTCTGTAATACCAGTTTTGGTAAGTTTTTAGAATTTTGTAGGTATTTCATTACACAAATTTGCAGGTATCTATGTCTAACAAAACTTGACAGCATTAGCTGAAAACTTGACACTACTACCATCCAAATGTGGTCACTTCAAACTCCAAAATACCAAAAACATGGCAATGGCCAAAACACCAATGTTGAAACTTCAAAATGTGGAGTTTAGAAACCAATGGCTGATGTGATGGTGACCACTTTCATCCTTTATATTAAGTCTATGAAACTAATACAGGACCAGCTGATGTCCTGTCAACCTCAGATATTTTTATCTGTATGCTATAACAAGTTTTACAGCTAAATCAGTTGAAATAATGTGCAGAATCACTTTTGCTTGCTTATTGCCCCTGACAAATACATACATTTTGGGCTCAAAACTATAATGGAAACAAAAAGGGGAACTATGTAGAAAAAGGAGGAAAACTACTAAATGAGCCTTTAGTAAAAAGCCTCCCAGCACCCATAGGATCCTCAGCTTCTCAGGATGGAAAGCTGGCCAGCATATTCCTAGAATGCAGCTAGGGCAATAAATCATTGAATGAATGAATAAATGACTGAAAAAATGACTGTTGCCACAGGCTTCATCAGTCACCAATTGACATGCTTAATCTCAAACACCAAGTAAGAAACCTTTGTGTTGTCTTTGATTCAAAGCTAAGTATAATGTGTCACAATATCTACTTTTAATTGTATGAAAAACACCAGAATTGTGGCTATTACTCTTTTTGAGCTATAAAAAAAGACCAGTATACATAATTTCATTTTTGAAGTCAGTTATTCACATGTTGGCCAATCCACAGATAACAGTTCAATCCAGTCAAATTAAATTTGTTTGAAAATTCTCTTGCCAGAGTGCTGCCTATACAACTAGAAAGGGAGAAACACATATAGCCTGGTCTCTGATCGTATCATTTCTCTGTGCCACTAAAGGTGCTTGTTTTGATTGTGAAATGCTATTACTTGTTTTTAAAGCATGCTGTAGTCACCAGACTATTTGTGTGACATGCATGCAATATTTGAACCAAAAATTCCTCTCAGGTCATCTGGCCCAAATCTTGATGTTCCAAAGAGCAGAACAAAAACTTAGTGAGACAGCTTTTAGATTCCATGCTTCAAGCCAATGGAACAGCCTGCCCAATACTCTGAGAGATGGTCAAATGTAATATTTTCATTCCAATCAATCTGGCTTTTAATTAGAATGTTTTGGACCATTATTTGGGCTATGCTTAATTTCTTAATTATTCTTTTATGTATTTATTTGTTTTTGATGCACTGGTTCTGAGATCTCATTACCAGGTTGTTAGTCATCTGTATAGCACTTTAAATGGCACCATCGACCTGTATAAAAGGTGTAATGCAGTCATATGGTATCTATTGTCTTGTTTGTTAGGCATGCATAATAGCAAGTCCATGTAATAGCAGCTATCTAACAATCTATGAGCAAACTGATAAATCTTTACAGCCACCTTTTGAATCCACATGGGACTTTGCTGTAAAATCCTAAGCATTAAAAAGATGTTTTAATTTCCTCATTGTTGTGTCTTATTATGGTGTGTGCTGCAAAATTATTAAACCAGCTTTTTTCAATCATTTAATTATGAGAGGAGGAGATTTTATGAGACTAGAGGATAATTGAAAACTTTTCCATTTAGTATTTCAGGGAGGAAACATCAAGCCTTACTGCTGAAATCCCTCTGGGTTTTGTCTCCAGGTTTATGAGCATGGTTACACATCTTTTCTCATGTTAGACTTTTCCTACTGGACAAAAGAAAAGGCCACAGGTCACTTCTCAAAAATCTAACAAGAGGTTTCACGTCATTGTTTTACAGGTTAGACAGCTAATGTGAGATTGGATCATATTTATGATTCGGGAAAAATAATTTGTCACAGTATTTTTCACCTAAAAAAAAGATCAAATAAATACTTGTATGTGGTGAGAGCCGTGTAGATATGAAGCCACAGCAATCTTCACCTCACTCTGCAGTTCCTCTGAGCTCTTTGGAGCATTTTAGCATTCTTTCGCTCATTGTATTGGTTTCATTCACTCTTTTTACACTCATCAACACGCAGCTGTGTTTCAGTGAAAAAGCTCTCATAAACCCACAGCATCCTACCTCGCCAGCACCAAATCATAGACAGACAACGATAAGCCAGTTTCATGCTGGTTAATGATACTGCAACAAAATCACTGGTCAATTATGCAAAGTTGTAAAGTCCAGGTTTTGTGGTTGTGCAATAACTTTTTGGCTAGTTAAATTTGCATCAACACAAATTTATATTTTAATCACTGAATTCAGGTGTTTCATTCCATCCCATTGCCACAGGTGTATAAAATCGTGCACCTAGCCATGCAGTCTGCCTTTGCAAACATTTGTGAAAGAATGTGTCATTCTGAAGAGCTCACTGAATTCGAGAGTGGCACTGCAATAGGATGCCACCATTGCAACAAGTCAGTTTGTGAAATTTCTTCCCTGCTAGATATTCCATGATCAGCTGTAAGGAGTATTATTGCAAAGTGGAAGCGTTTAGGAATTGTCCTGGTTTGTGACTTTGTGGGTGGTTTAGGGTTATATTTTGTACTTCTTTTTCCTGCTCATGTTCCGTTTCATGTTTTTAGCTTCTCTCTTAGGCTCAGGTCTTGTTTTTGTTAGTTTCTGGCTTAGGGTTATTGCTCCCGCTGCTCCTGTGTTTTCCGTGTTTGCTTTAGAGTTACTGTGTGTAGTTTTAGTCTTTGTGCATTTCTTGATTTATTTTGATATCTGTTGTATTATGTGCTTTATATTTAGTTTTGCTTCCCGTCCTTCTCTCTCCTGATGAGTTTCAGCTATGCCTTGTCTCCCACCTGTTTCCCATTCCCTTGATACCTCATGTGTATTTATAAGTCTTGTCTTTGTTGTAGTTGTCTGTTTTCCCTGCATTTCCTGTGCTTGTTCTCCTGCCTTCAGTTTTGTATTTTTCTGCCTGTAAAAATAAAGGGGAATGTTTTGAGTTTTTTCCTACCTCCTGCTAAGTCTGGAAGCCTGCATTTGGGTCCTGTTCCTTGCTCACAGCAAGTCGGCCATGAAGTGGCAGACTACGTAAATTTACAGAGTGTCGTCGCTGAATGCTGAGGTGCGTAAAAGTCCCCTACACTCAAAATTGTGTACTAGGAGCCTCAAGGCATGGGTTTCCATGGCTAAGCAGCTGCATGCACGCCTTACATCACCAGGCACAATGCCAAGCGTCAGATTTGTGGTGTGAACTAGGGACCACTGGAGTGATATGAGTACCCAGACTCATCCATCAGACTGCTTGATAGAGAAGGGTCTGGTGAATGCCAGGAGCACATTACCTACCTGACTGAATTGTGCCAACTGAAAAGCTTAGTGGAGAAGACATAATGTTATGGGTTTGTTTTACTGGGGTTGGTCTGGGCAACTTAGTTCTAGTGAAGGGTAATCTTAATGCTTCAGTTTACCAAGAAATCTTGGACAATAATGCTTTAGTTCATGAAATTTTGGACAATACTATGCTTCCCACTTTTGTTAACAGTTTGAGAAAGCTCTTTTTCTTTTCTAGCATGACTGTGCCCCAGTGCACACAGTAAAGTCTATGCAGGCATAGTTGATTGAGTTTGGTGTGGAAGAACATGACTGGCCCGCACAGAGCCCTGACCTCAACCCCATCAAATGCCTTTGGAATGAAGTAGAACAGTGATTGTGAGCCAGGTCCTCTCGTCCAACATCGGTATCTGACTTCACAAATGCCCTTCTGAATGAATTGTCAAAAACTCCTACAGATGCACTACAAATCTTGTATGAAGCCTTCCAGAGAAAGTAGAAGCTGTTATGGTTTCAAAGGGGCGACCAACTCCATATTAATATCTATGGATTTAGAATGGGATGCCATAAAAGCTGCTGTACGTGCAGCGTGTAGGTGACCAACAATTTTGTCCATACCTATAATGTATTATGTAACTTGTTACTCAAATTTTTGAGTTATTGTTGGTTGACCAGTGAAACAGAAAAGTCAGACATTTCCATAAGGAAATGAGGCCAAAAAAAGAGCTGAGGGCAGTTATTTATTAGTTTTACATACAGCCTAATGCTGCTCCATGTCTGCTTAATATCTGGTGATTGTGTAAATGAGCAGGTATTTGCCAAATTAATTTCAAGGTGCTAACCTAATATGTAGGTGTGGGCTTTACCACTTTTTTCTGCTTCCCCCATTGGCCATAAGCTTTGTGCAGGGTTACATTTGTAGCACTGGTAAAATAGTGCATAACTAGCTTTTATTAAAATAAAAAGTTATCACCACTACTTCAACCAGTGTCCTACCTGGCAATCCCTTTGCCCATTTGACCACTTTGACCAGCTGTCTCTCTCCTAGCTCGTTGAGACTTGTGAGCAAGGTAGCAGCAGAGTCTGGCTGGCCACAGTCGTGGCCTGCATTCACAACCTCAGGCTCAATGGACTCCAGGATGTTGAGGAAGACCACCTGCGAGTTGAGCTGCAGACCTGATTTGGGGGAGACGTTTGGGATAACCTCCACTGCATCATGGGCAGCATGATCTTCATCTGGGTTTTTCTGTTGTCCAATCTTCTTCAGCTTACGTGCTAAAAACAGCAAGAAATCTGAAGTCAGTTAATGTCAATTACATTTGTAACATTTTCAAAGCTATGTAAAAATCCCTCTTATGTTATTGTCACACAACCAGTAAACATGTAAGCCTAGGCTTCGGTCTCCAGCAAAACATGCTGCTCAGGACTGAGCAGCATGTTTTTTGCAAAAGAGACCTCGTGGTGTCACAGTTAAATAGTGTCCAAATAGAATAAAGAGCCAAGTTAGATGTTTGCTCCTTCATTTCAGGTTTGACACATTTTTAAAACATGGATCCAGATTTGTGGTTGCAATACAAAGTGATGGGTTTCTTCTTGCCGTGTTGCATCCATTCTATTTAAATGAGATATGCAGAATGAAAAGATGATTCTGGTAGCAGCAGCTTGCTGATATCATTAAAAATTAACATACTTGTTCTTTTTGACAGTTTGATTTCAATACAAATCAATAAAATCAACCAATTACATCCTCCCATGTCAGGCCAAGCCAAGACATTTGGAGCATATACACATCACCTATTTTGCTTTAAAATCATCCAAAAAAAACTTTGCTGACCTTTAGCAGAATTAACAACTATTTAAATTGTGCAATCTTACCTAATCTGTCAGAAATGTCTCATACTGCAACAGTGGATTTTAAGTAACTTTTTTTAAAAAAATATTTTGTCTCAACAATACTCAATACTGTTCTACTAATAGACTAGAATATTGAATCATATTTCATTTGAAAGAAGACTCACTGAACAGATGAGCCTCATCTGATGGAAAGTATCATCATGCGTAAGTCCTTACTGGTGGACATAGAAATATATATATATTTTAATTGTTTTGCCTTTGCAGAGCCCTAAAAATATTTCCTTTTAATACATACTGCCTTGTAAATCTTACATTTTTTGTTTTAAAATTGTTTCTTTATGGAATGCAGGATTTAAACAGGATTCAGGATTTTAAAAACAATAAAACTAACAATAACAAATACTGTACTCTGTTAAAAAGTAAACAAACTGGTTTCCCATCTTGAGCGATGACAAAACTGTTATTTCTTCCTCCACGAACACTGAAAAACTTGCAGCAGCTGCTCCATATGGCAACCTGCACTTACAAACTAAATTAGAGCAGAAGAAGCTGCCAAATACATTTAGTTCTTTTGCAGTCAGTTTTAAGATCACCTGTAATTCACTACATTCAATCCCTGACTTATTTTTTTACAAGCAGCAGTTATGAACAGTTAAGCTTTGGCTCAGCCTGTTATTTTAGGATGACAGCCCTGGTGAAGAGTGAGTGACAGAAAAACACAAATGTGACAATCTGACAAATGTACTGAAGAACACACACTTATGTGCTTTGGCGATTTTAAAGAGCAATAAGATCTTTCATACAGGCATAATTTCACAACTTAATTCTCTGACAGTTAATCTGTTGCAGTTTCAAGGGGAAAAACAAAGAAGGAGAATGAATATATGAGGAACATATTACATCTTTAATCCATTTTATCAATGATGACTGACAGTATAAAGTAACTGTTAATCGTCATGCAATTGCCTCTTGAAGCCTCTGTGTAGAAAATGTCTAATTAAAACTGGAGCCTAGCTCTTCAGCTTGATAAATATTGAACTGCCAGTTATAGACACAACTTAAGTCTCTCAGGAGTGGCAGGGCTGAAAGAAAATTGCAGATTATATAAGATGGATGATTTGTAAGTCTCACATTTTCATTCCTGATCCAATAACAAACATTTCAAGTAAAAATGGTTTATTAAAAAATTCTTCCTTAGGATTCTCAATTGTGACACAGACAGGCATTCGATCTTTGCAGAGTACATTGTAAATTGTTGGAACTAACCTGAAGCTCTCTCCACTTGAGCTGAAGCCAATATAAAGAGACAGAGACCTTCAAAAGCGTGGAATCAAATAGGGGTCTTTACTACATTCAAAGATTTGGTCTGGAAGCATAAATATGTCACATTGGTGACAACTGCCTTAACTAATATATGTTCACCAGGGTGCTGAGCTTTGGCATCCATGTCATTATTTCCAGCTTAAAGTGACAGTAAATAAACTGCTGACTATCCAGTACAAATCCATCTTCTTTCAAACCAAATTGCACAAGTAAAAATTAGCACAAATTTTCTCACCAGTGGGTTCGCACTGGTATTATAACCACCATTTTCATATATCTGTCTTTTTAGGTTAGTTGACTATATAAAAAGGTCATTTTAATTTCTTTTCTTTTTCCTCAACTGCCTTTGTGCAACATTTTAATTCTATATCAACCGCAAAGATATATGAAGTTAAAGTATTGGATTAAAGCTGGGAAAGTCTAAAACTTTCTGTTAAGTGATCTCTTTGGACTTAAAATCACAGGCCAGACGTTTACATGGAAACACATATTTAGTTTCCCTGTCAAAATGACAAGTAAGCCCTTGAAAATGTAAAACCTTCTGTTGTGTAGCGCCACAGAAGTGTTCATTATCTCCTCTTAATTACTACTGTTCTGTGTTTTGTACAGTATGCACCTGTTTCTACTCCATGTGCTTTTCTGTAAGAAATTACGTTATTTGAAGTTTGACAGTATTCCTTGAAACATGGATATCAACTTTATTTTCTGGTAATTTAAATATGGACCTAATATTATATCATAACTGCAAGAATATTATGATTTATTTGGGTTCTGCTCTAAAGCCCTCTTTTACCAAAACGACCTGTCACCACTATGAAGGTGATAAATATATACATTGATAGATATACATTGCCCAGCCATAAAAGTCACCACTTGGATTTAACTAAGCAAACAAGTAGGAGCCTTCTATCACATAATTTTTTTCAATGATTAATATGTTTCCACTAGTAAAAGGTTGTTTAAACCCCAACTGAGTAGCTTCTCTTTTCTTACATGCTATTCTGTTTCAGAAAGGCCAAAATACTGAACTGCATCAAGCAAAAAAAAAAAAAAAAAAAAAAAAAAGAAAAACAAAAAAACAAAAAAAAAAATA
>VUQH01031987.1:9643-21225 GCA_015106775.1 Etroplus canarensis
ATTTTTAAAAATTTCTGTCTTTTTTTTTTTTAATAAGCATTCAGAGCTCTGCTGCAGATCCGAGCAATGAGGAAGAAGCTTAGCCCTCTGTCACCTACCAGCTTTAACCCCGTCATTACTTCCCAGACCTCTGACTCCGAAGAACACTCGGTGAGACAGAACTGATAGAAAAGTGTGTGTGTGTGTGTGTGTGTGTGTGTGTGTGTGTGTGTGTGTGTCTCGTTCAGTCGGTCAGCACAATGCACTCAAATTCTTATGGTCCTGTTCTCTTCGCAGGCATCAGAGCACATCCCTCCAGGTTATGAGGCGGTGTCTCTCCTGGAAGCCTTGAATGGCCCCCTCAACACCACCTCAGTGGCTCCTCTTCCTCTCCACTCTGGTCCCAGCCATGTCTCGGGAGCGCTGCCACCATACAGCAGCGAGCCTCACCCAGCGCCGGCCCGCTCCCTTTCTCCTCTAGACCACTCCAACTCCAGTCAGGGACTCAAACTCAAGAAGAGTGGTTCAAAGTGAGTCTTCCTGTGAAACCAGAGAGAATTAGTCAGAGTTTGTTTGTTTTTTATGCTTGGACCAGCAAGGAGGTAAAACTGGTTAGTTAGGACTCTGTGCTCCGATCATAGGAGTGTATTTAAGCAATAAATTCACTGTCATTCTCTCTTTCTGAACAGAAGTAGAGTGTCCTTTTTGCTTTAAGTCTACTAAATTCAAATTATGAAGATGCGGGTGGACATTGCAATATATGTTACAAAATGGCACTGTTCACCATAGTTAACAGACTTATTGGGGAGAGATTAGTGCAGAGTGCACTCAAAGCCCAGAGCTGTCATTAAATAAGCAAAACTGTGTGTTATTTATCAGGACTTTAGCACAAAAATAAGACTTTGCTTCATTGTAACAGGACTGTTTGATCATGGTTACTTTAGATTTGACAGTTTATAAATATACATGGAATCTACCAACTGCAATCAGATATTGATTTAGAGGTCATTCAGTTTTCACAGGTGCACAGAGGTAACTGACAGCAGTTTTTCTCAGCCCACTCATTTTAAAGCTTAGATCACAGAGAAAAAGTATAAACTCCCAACCCACAGATTTTTAAAAATGATTATTCTCCATTTAATTTTAGATTTTACTGCAAAATGATATATTCAACCCCCAGGTGTTATTTTTTTTCCTGATGCAAATTCACTTTGTTGCTTATCTTAGGTCACTTTCCCAGAATTCCTCTGTGCTTCCAGAGGAGGATGAGAAGTCGTGCAGTGAATCTGAGGCCTGTCGCCACAAACTTGTTGTGGACCAGCAGGAGGTATGTGTGGGTTAAATGGATACAAAGGGAAAATGCATTATCTCAGTGTCAGATATCACCTACATTTGTGGGAGTGGACATATCTGTTTGTGCGTTTGAGTCTGTAAGATCATGTAGCGTTTTGAACTCCTCTCTCACCGCTGCTCTTGTTTTACAGTGCGGAGTGACTCCAGACAGCGAAAACCTGACTCTCTCCTCGTCTGGAGCCATCGATCAGTCATCCTGCACCGGCACCCCGCTCTCCTCCACCATCACTTCCCCGGAAGGTACACACACATGCACACACATAAAATCTAAAAATAATCTCCTCCTAACCTTCATGCTTATTTTTTATGATTCACATTTACATAAGCATGTTAACGTACATAATACCTCTGACTTATGTAAATTTTGACTTGCTGTAAAAATTGCAGCAGCTGATGTGAATCACTTCCCTTTCCTAAAGGCAAAATATATTTTTAAATGTTGTGTCTCATGCCTCATATTTTGCATAGCTGATGCTGACTGAAGCCTCTTTCATTATGCATCTCATTACAACGACGTGGAGGAATAACTTCTTGGTCTCAGTAATAAGTCACAACTGCAATCTTATTAGGAAGCCACCTCTTTTAATATGATAGAAGTCTGAACTTAACCAGCACTTAATGTAACATAAAGCATGCTTTGAAGTTCATTGTCTCATCCACTGACTGTATATAAATGATGGAAATAGTTTCTGGGTATGAAATGTAAGTCAAAGAGATGCAGAAGTGCCTCTTCTGGTTGCAAAAAGAAATCCAATACTATAGACATCAACGAGAAAGAGACCCTTCTACCCACTTAATGTATGACTGTTGGAAAAACCTTCCTGATGAGATTATGGTCCTAATCAATGGTTTGAAGTCCTGTTTAATACATCATGATGTTCATTTTGTAAATTATGGTCCCCATTGCGGTCAAAAACAAAGATAAAGTAGAGTATGCTTTACTATATGATTGACAAAGTAATCAGCCAACAAGCAATCAGTGTCCCTCAGTTTCCCAGTCAGATCCACTCTTCCCTTGTCAGGCCCAGTTTCAAAAGACAAAAATGATGTTGGGATTGGTGAAAACGCTTAGCTCAAAGCTTTGCAAAGAAACTTTGCTAACCAATGTTTGGCAGGCAGACATGTCAAAAAGTAAGTACACACCATAATTCAGTAGCTAGCAGAACCACCTTTAGCAGCAATTTGAAATAATCATTTTCTGTATGACTATATCAAACTCTCTGTGGCAGCTCTCTTAAGGTCCTGTCACAGAATTTCTTTCAGTTTAAGGTCTGGACTTTGATTGGTCCATTGCAACACGTTGATTATCTTCTTTTTCAGTCATGCTATTGTAGATTTGCGAATGTGCTTTGGATCATTGTCCTGTTAAATGAATGAATGTACATTCAGGCCACAGTGGATTAATCTGCACCATTAATCTGGCAGAGGTTTTATTCCATATGCCCTTTCTGACTCAACCCTCCATGGTAGGAGGGGTTTGTGTCTTCACCTTCAATTGAACCAGGGACCTTTTGCTTATAAGCCAAATGTGCAAACTGCTACACTACAGGGACACTTGATCATTGTCTCATTGCATGACCCAGTTTGTCAGACGCATGGCTTCATATTTGACTCTACAATACTCTGGTATATAAAGGAGTTCATAGTCGGACTGCTAGGTGCCCAGATGCTGTTGCTGCAGAACAAAATCAGATCATCACCCGTCCACTACTTGGTATGATGTGTTTGTTCTGATGTGCTGTGTTTGGTTTTTGCCAAACATGGCTGTGTGCGTTATGGCCAGACATCTCCACTTTGGTCTTGTCTGTTCAAAAGACATTGTTTCAGAAGTCTTGTGGTTTGTTAAGATGCAATTTTGCAAAACTAAGATGTGCTGCCATGTTCGTTTTAGAGAAGAGACATTCTCCTGGCAATCCTTTCAAACGAGCTGTACTTCTTCAGTCTTTTTATAATGGTACTGTCATGAACTTTAACATTTAACATACAACTGAGGCCTGTAGAGTCTGAGATGTAGCTCTTGGGTTTTTTGCAGTTTTTCTTAGCATTGCACAATCTGACCTTGGGGTGAATATGCTGGAACATCCACTCCTTGGAAGATTGTGGTATTGTGTCAACACACATCTGAATGCTCCAGACCAGCAAACTGCCTAAACATCTGCTTTTACAGAGGCGGTCACACTGGCTGATGATTGATTAATCGAGTGCATCTGATTAGCAGAGCCTGATGCTAATACATACCCCCTCAATTCCTACAGATGCAGTAAGGGCATAGTTTGTTTTTCACAGGACTGTAACATAGGTTATTCTGTAAACTGTCATTGTTTTTTACCCCCCAAAAAGAAGTTAACTGTGCCAAAAATCTTATCTTGGAAAAATAATTTCCCCTCATGCTGCAACTGGGATAAAAGAAATAAAAAAAACCTTCACTTTAATAGTGTTTCATTCATGCAATGCCCACCACATGAGCAAGTGGGAACCAAGTGAGAGTCCAGCCAGACATCATAAATTATGCAATTAATAAAATATTTTCTTCAATACAAGCATATGCATGAGGGTTCAAGACCTGAATTCCAACATTGATTTTAAAACCTATCACAGAAGCAGCCTGTGATGAACTTTTCAACTCCCTTCTGTCCTTTCATGCCTGAATGAAGTTGTAAAAGTCATCCTTTTTACAGCATGATTCCTCATCCTGAAAGAGCTTCAGTGTTCTCATTTTTAGGGTAACTTTTCAGTAGTGCTTTGCTGTTGCAGTACAATTTTTTGCTGTCTTTAAATGTATGCGGGGTTAATTTAGTTCATCTTAATTTATCATCTCTATTAGATGGGTGTAAGATGTTGGTTTCAGCTGCAGAATCCAGTCAAGAACACCCTTTTCCTCAAAATGGTGTTCAGTATCTCAGAAATTTTGCATGAAAGCTAAATGCAAGGAGCTCAAGGCACTCGATGGAGCCTTTTAACATAAATAAATGAGAAGCTTTACCACTTCAGCATTTTGTGTCGGTGCCACTAGATCAGATTTTATGGGGAATCTACTGAGTTGCTTCTAAGCACAAACCAGAAAGCAGGGATTGTTATTCCAGCTGGAAAGATTTTTGCAAGTCACTATTTTAGTTTTCTGCTGTTAATAATATTTGTGGATGTAGGGCTCAGTTTTTTCCAACCTGGCAACTAAAAAGAAAACAAACAAACATCCAAACCCCCAAGCCGAACCGTGATGTGTGTCTCCGTCTGTCTGCCAGACCCAGTGAGCAGCAGCCTGGCCCAGTCAGTGATGTCCATGGCCTCGTCCCACTCGCAGCACTCCCACATCAGCACTGACACCATGTCCTCCATGTCAGGGTCCTACCTGGCCGGGGCCGAAGGCGAACCAGTGGGGGACGAGGGCAGAGATGTGGACTGTGAGGAGAACCAGGACGCCCCCATGGAGAACCGAGGACCGTTGCAGCAGGAGGGGGTGAGGATACAGGAGCTGCAAGATCCTGTAATTTTAGATAAATTTGTCAACTCTTCATGAAATTGCTTCCCTTTGGATGTTTTCTTTTTCACAGGAGTTTTCCAAAGAGCCAAAGGAACAAAACTACTCAGTGGCTGTAGAGGAGCAAGACTCAGAGGTGACTAACACACTGGTGCTTGCAGAGCAGGGTGTAGTTACTGATTAATTTACAAATTTAGCCACCTATTATTAAGTTTTACAAAGTGTTTTTTCTGCTTTCACTAGGGAAATGATGTCACTGAAGAGGATTGCTCCTCCCCGTCTAATGGGAAAGGTAACTATAGCGACCATCCTTCACCTTTTACCCCTGATGTTTCATCTCTGCATTTGTTGTACTCAGGCTTTGCAACCAACGGAAATACACATTTCATACAAATTACATATTATGGAATGGTGTTTGATGTGATGGCAAATCTTTTTGAATCATGGCTGGATAAAATATTGAGTCCTATATTAACAGTTGTCCTCTAGAGGGGGCAGTCCCTTTCAAAATTCTCATAATTTTGGCTAAAACCACCACAACATGCAGCATCTAAACAACAGTGAATAGCTTCTCAGGCGGTGTCTTCAAAAAAGAAACCTGATCTTCTTCACAGTGATGGCTCAGCTCATGAGACCAAACCAACTGAAATAAATTACATACCAGATATTTTTCACAAAGAATGCTTTGATCAAGCCTTCGAAGTGGTATAGTTACTTATATTCAAATCCCATACTAATTACTGATTTTTCGCTCCTCCGTCCAAATGACCAATGAGCTAATTAAACGACGAGGCGTCCATCTGTCTGTACGTATCACTACTTCTCTTACAGTATTGATCAGAATTTAATCAGACTTACACACAAAGATTATCTAATGGTTCTTCACCTAAACTCCACTCATGTAAATTACATCTGCTTAGTCAAAGACTGAAAAAATATTTCCTGTACAATCGTCAGCTTACTGCAAAAAGATAGGAACTGCTCATTTCTAATAGAAAATACATCTAATATAAGTTTAACTCTCTTCTGAGTTTCTAGACATGAGTTGGAAAGGTGTGAGCGTCGATTAAACAGTGTTAGTAAGCCAGCAAATAACACGAAACACAAACAGGTGTGACACCTGTTACAGCATTTCTCCTCTTTGAGTGGATTTTTACTGTTCTCTGTCTTGATCCTGCGCACTAACCAACACTTTTCTTGTCCGCATCCACCCAGAATTGTTACAGAGCTAAAGGATCACGCAGCAAAAATTCTCTTTTGACTGACATTTATATATTTGCTCGTTCTATTTTTCAAACAACACCTTCATTCTGAATTTAATGACCGGTAATTTGTAATAAATATTCGGATCGATCAGAGCATACTTTAATTCACAACAGGAAACGAGCCTCTAGAGTCATCCTGTGTTGATCAGTTTTGGGTTTTGTTGCACACCGGGCTACTAACTTGCATCTGCATGATTTGCACTTCTATATGAATGTGTGTTTGTATTTTGCTGTATCTACTGTAATATTTAGCTGTTTTTCCTCATAAAGCTTTGCCGTCTGCATCTGCTGTTGTAGGTGCTGCATCATGAAACATGTTCCATCTGCATTGCTCCTGGATGCTGTTTATGTGTGTGTGTGTGTGTGTGTGTGTGTGTGTGTGTGTGTGTGAGAGAGACAGAAAGCAAGCACGATGGAGTGCTAAAGAAAGTGTTGTGGTATACAGCGCGTGGGTGTCATTACCAGTGAGGCTTGAAGCAAACATAACAAGGTCACCTTTCATTAGACAACAGTTTGAAACGTGTATATGTAAATTTGTTTCTCTGTGGAATGTGTGTGTGTGTGTGTGTGTGTGTGTGTGTGTGTGCTGTGACACCTTGGGCCAGACTGAAACAATCTCTGAGTACCTGCAAATTACTGAATGACCTTTCAGTTTTTAGGAGACAAATGGACCTGTGCTGCCTGACAGACTGTGAATGAGCACATGCACTGTAGGATGTATGTTTGCACGCACACATGTGTGCATCTGCACCAGCGCTGCTAGACAGCTTCTGAATGTGCCCTGTCTATGTCTCTGTGCTGAGCTGCCAATCATTCACTCATCACTGCCACTTCCACCTTATTAGCACACACACACGCCTGCTCACATGTAGCCTTGCTGCCAGCATGAAGCACTTACACATATGAAACATGTCAGTATTTATTATCTGGCCATGCTGGAAAAGGCACAAAAATCACCAGACAGATCCTATTTATTTTTTCATCTAATTTGGCAGTGTACCTTGGTAAGATAAAAACCACCAAAAGCCTCAAGTTCACTCCTTTCAGTCTGTATGTAAGAAAACATATTTTCACGTGCATAAACAAAGAAATGCTTTAAATGTGAACATGGTGGGTAGGCAAAGCTAAAGATAACTTCTCTGAATAGTTGCTGTTTGTTGTGCAAACAAAATAAACTATGATAATTTAATTATATGTGCTATCATCAACATAGCAGTGCACTATACTGTATGTATGTCACAAATGATAGAGTTTATGTTGTAAATCAAATAAGGTGGTTTCTGAATAAGATAAAATGATGAGTGAAGCAATTCGAAGTAAACTATCACATAGATAGAAAGCGCATATAAAAATCTAATAGTTCTACTTGTTGATTTGCTGAGGATATTAAAATCGACAGCTATGATGATCTGTAGCACAGCAGGCACAACATTTTTGCCAGAAGACAAATGTACATGATATAGACAAAAGTATTGGGCCACCTACACATTACACCTTTTTATGAGACTAAATTTGAAATTCATAGATTCAGGATAGTATTACTAGGTAGATTGATATGGAGTTGGTTCCCCCCTTTGCAACTATGACAGCTTCCATTCCTCTGGGAAGGCTTTCTACAAGATTTTGGAGTGTGTCTTTAGGAATTTTTGCCAGTTCATTCAGAAGAGCGTTTGTGAGGTCAGACACTGATGTTGGGTGAGAGGACCTGGCTTGTAATCTCTGTTCTAGTTCATCCCAAAGGTGTCAGATGGAGTTGCGGTCAGGGCTCTGTGCAGGCCGGTTAAGTTCTTCCACACCAAACTCCTGCAGCTATGCCTTTATGGACCTTGCTATGTGTAATGGGGCTCAGTCATGCTGGAACAGAAAAGGACCTTCCCCAAACTATTCACAGAAAGTTGGAAGCATAGAATTGTCCAAAATGTCTTGGTAAGCTGAAGCATTAAGATTTTCCTTTACTGGAAGGGGCCCAGGCCACCCCCAGAAAAACAACCCCATAGCATTATCTCTCCTCAACCAAACTTTAAAGTTGGCACAGTGCATTCACCAAATCCAGAGCTGTCCATCAGACTGCCAGACAGAGAAGCATGGTTTGTCACTCCACAGAACATATTTCTCCTGCTCCAGAGTCTGGTGGCAGTGTGCTGTACACACTCCATCCACCACCTGGCATTGTGCTCAGTGATGTCAGGCTTGCATGCAGCTGCTTGGCCATAGAAACCCATGCCATGAAGCTCCCCGCGCACAGTTTTTGTGCTGATGTTAATGCCAGAGGAGGTTTGGAACTCTCTAGTTATTGAGTCAGCAGAGTGTTCGTGAATTTCACGCACTGTGTGCCCCAGCACTCAGTGACCTTGCTCTTTAACTTTACGTGACCTTCTTGGCTGAGTTGTTGTCATTCCTACACACTTCCAGTCAGCAATAATACCACTTACAATTGATTGTGGAATAGCTTGGGGGGGGGGAAATTCACCAACTGATTTGTTCAGTTGTCACACCCTTTTAACATGCTGGAATTCAATGAGCTCTTTAGAACAACCCATTCTTTCTCAAATGCCTATAAAGGCAGACTGCATGGCTTGATGCTTGATTTATACACCTGTGGCAATGGAACAGAATGAGACATCAAAATTAAATGGTTGAGAGGTGTGGCCTAATACTTTTGTCCATTTAGTGTATGCCATTTCCTTTATCAAATATCTTGCCACCCTTGCATAGGATCTTTTCATATTAATTAAGTGTTGCAGTTATATAATTTATTTCTAATGCTTTTCTAATAAAGTTAAATAACTAGCAGCATTTGGTACATTTCTTGATCACAGTGGTCTCACATATGTTCCTACCATGACCATGAATTTAGATATATCCTCCAATATCAAATTATCCTGCAAATTAAAATGTTTTTAGGCAAATGAAGTCCCCTCCTAGATTAATGGTGGAATGAACTGATGTTTTCACTCACTGAAAATCACTGAGCAACATTTTCTTGTTCTGTCTCATTAAATCTTGCATACTAACTTTAGCAAGAGTCAGAGCTCCTGGGATTGATTGATTGTTCGTTCACATTTTTTCACCTGAACATGCTCACGTTTGCTTCACTTTGTGATAATAACTAGATTATAACTTTATATACTTAGTAGAATTTATTAAGCTGCAGGCCAAATAAAGGAAAATACTGACCACCAAGATTCACAGGATTCCTCAAAACCTGACATTAGAGACTCACATTGATCAAATGTACACATATTTGATCAATTATTATTTCATTACTGCCATTCTAGCATGGCCAACCTCACCCCTCCACCTCTGACACCCTCCCCCCTTCCTCCCTCTTTCACCCCCCTGCCTGTCCCACCCTCTCCTCTTCCCGCTGTGCCTGGCTGCTCTTGTTTGACCTTTGCCCTCGCTTGCAGGTGGGTGGAGCAGGTGTCCAGAGTTGGCCAATAACAATCAGGGCGTCGCCCTCTGTGACACGCCCTCTTTGGGGTTGGATAATGAGCAGGCTCCCGACAGCCGTTTCGCCGGTGAGTGGCAACCTCCCGAACATGGACCAATGAGAGCTGAGGACTGAGAGTGTAGGGAGGGTGGAATGAGGAGAGGAAAAGTGAGGCGAGTTACCTGGATTTCTGATGCATTAGCTTGCCATGCTGTCATGCTAACGTGAATTAAAGCTAGGAAGGAAAGCAGTTAGGTCTTTAAAAAAATTTTGGCAGATTTGTTGCAGGTTTAATCAAAGATGAGATTTTGTAGCATCTTTGCCCAGCATGAAGATTCGAAGCCTTCCTTCTTCTCTTCACCCCTACCCTTTGGTGTTGTGGTGCTTCATTGCTTTTTCAGTAGCAGTTAGCTGTCCACTCTCTCCATCCTCCCCTCCCTTTTAGCCGAAGCCCTGGCGTGTGTTCGTGTGGGTGTGCTTGAGCACATTTTACTGCGTGGCTGACGAGTGATTTCAGCATGCTGTATTTTTGCGTGAGTGTGCGTGTGAGAGAAACAATCTGGTCCTTCCCAAAAAAGTTAAAGTTCATGTTCAGTGTCTGCCAGCTCCGAGCCGCTTTGCCAAACATCTGCAACTCATTTTCACACCCTCCATCTTCCCTCCTGTCCTTCCCTGACCCTCCTCTTCAGCTTTACCACATTGGGTGGGTTACTGTGATGAGAGCTAAAGCTGTCGATTTTGTTCAGCAGTGAGGTCACTTAACCTTGTGGAGTCCTGGTTGAATTTGCTGCAGTATTTTTTTTTCTCTCTGTTTTGCACCTTTTATGACATCTCTATTCCACATTCATTGTAGACTGTTTCAGCACAAACTCACTCACAAGACTCATTTCTCTTTGTCATTTTACCGAAGTGTAAAGCTGTCAGGAACCCAAGAATCATGCAATGAGACACAGGTACTTTAAAAAAAGTAATTGAAACCTTTGGTATGATGACAAAAGCTTAATAAACACCTCAAATGTAAGATTAATGTTTCATTATTTAGATGAATTCAGCAGAAAAACAAATCATTTAACCATATAAATTTAAATTCTCTCAGCTTGTTTCCACAATATATATAAATAAAATGGTTCAGTGTTTAGTCCACCAGTAAATAGACAGATTCCAGAGTGTTAATTTAGTTCATGAGCAACAAAGGTTTGTCATTTTGTGTTCAAACGTCCCTCACAGCCTTTAGCTCTGCATCATTCTTGTAGCTTTCGGCCTCTTCCCTTCTTCAAACCCTGAGATTCCCTCTGTTTCTTTGAACCCACTTGACCCTCTTGGTGTTTTATGGTATATGTGGTGACATGTTTTCTATTCCTGTGTCGTAAAAGTGTTCTGTTATCTCTCTGTTTCTCTGCTTTTTACTCCCCGTCATTCTTCACGTCCTCTGCTGTCTTTTCCTGGACATTCTCCTTCCTACCTCTCTTTCTCTTCTTCTCCCTTGTCTTTTCTTCCTTCTTTCGCTTTCTTTCGGATGGACAGATGAGGAGTCGTGCCCAGTGCACATTGAGGACTAGGTATGGAGACGTGGTTAGATCGTAGATCAGACATAAGGGTCACAAATTTTTGCCTTTGTAATCTTGTGTTACTTTTGTTGCTTGATAAACCTGTCAGTTTATCAAGCAGCTTAAATATAGATCTTATTTTATAAGAAAAACAAGTCATGTTTTAAACTGACAAGCACTTTATGTTTCGGATAAAAGAAAAGGGGAAGTATTTTTTTTTATTTTTCAATTTGTTCAGACTTTAAAGTTGTGTTACAGTTTAGTGGATAAGGGTATTTTCTGTTGTATTTGTGTCTTTTTTTTCACATTTTCATTGATCATGTAAAAAGTATCAGTAATCATTTTCTTTCTATAAATGTTCAGCAGCTTGTTTATGTGTTTCTGATTAATGAAGAACAGCACAGAATGTGTCACTGGAACCAAATGAGCAAGGAATTTATTATCTTGGTCAAAATTCTATAAATTAGAATAAAATTTTCATTATTCAGTTCTGTGTTGTTTTTTTTTTTTTTAAAAAAATGCCTTTA
>VUQH01031990.1:0-15433 GCA_015106775.1 Etroplus canarensis
GAGAAGTTTGTCATTATATCCACAAATGCAATTGAACTACCATGCACAGAAAAACCATACAAACAAGATCCAGAAATGTGCCCCCTTCGATGGGCCTGAGTTCATCAAATTAGAACCTTCTTTTAGGAAATCATGGACACTGTATCCTCTGGGCTCAAAAAGTGGAGGAGCATCTGGTTTGTTTCCAGGGAACAGTTTGAAAGCATGACTGCATGTGGGTAACTTGTATGCCTGTTTTTAAAGGTTTTTGGTGCAACATGTCATTCAGATGACACCTTTGACAGGGAAGGCCTTCAGCAACCCGATGCCACACCCTACCCTGCATGAATTGCAACAGCATGGCTTGCTAGTAAAAGAGCCCGGGCACTAAACTGGTTTGCTTGCTTGGACAACTGTAGAGCAGCTGAAATCCTATGGCAGGCAAGAATGGAGAACATTTTTTTGGCTTTTATTACTACAGTAACTGGTCTCCTTTACTCCCAAAGACTAACAGAGGGTTGTTAAAAGAGGAGGTGAAACAGCACAGAGGAGAACATGTCCCTCCCCTGGCTTTCTTTGAAATAATTTGCTGGCATCAAATTCAGAAACAGGATTCTGAACGTGTGATTTTACGCAGTGCCCGAGCCTTTTTAGAAGAGGGTTTTAAACACTTGTGAAAGCAACAGTTTGGATTTAGAATTTCACAGAATTAAACTCTTAATTAATCTAAGTGATCACAGCCAGGAATACACTACCTGATACAAATTTCATCTGCACCCACACATTTAATGAACAGAGTTTTTTTGTTGCTGATGTTCAAGTGCAAACAGTACTGATCTCAGTTCAGGTTTTTGGGTTATTAAAAGAGGTCATCTTAAAGCTAAAACTGGCTGTGGTTCAAACAAAATGGACAAAAAGAGGAAAACAAACAGATTTTATTAATATTCCTCAAAACAAAATTTTTACACAGACCATAAATATGACAGACCAACTACAAGTGAGCATGTGTTAGTTAATTTATTCTGTTCAAGCAAATTGCTTCTTTGTACAGTGAAGTGGTTGGATTAATTGGTCTAAGCAGCAGATAACAGGCTGCCCATCTATCTAGACTGCATCTAGATCAGAGCTTTACCAGCAAAGGGGGGATGGGGGTCGCTGATGACGCGTCATGCCATGCATACTGCAAAAGCTGTGTGCAGTAAATAACCCCATTGTGGCCTTGCTGTCCTGTTACGGGGGGTACAGTGTCAGCCTGGCATCCATGGGATGTCTGCATTTACAAGCGAGCCTGGGAAAGGTGTAGCCCAGCCAGCGACCCCCGCCAGGTGCTCTAGCTGTCTGTTGAGGATTTCTATACGGATGGAGAAGAGAGGCAGTGAACCAGGTGGACGAGAGGGACGAGGGGGGGAGTGTGGCAGGGAGTTTGAGCGGGCCAGAATGAGGGTTCACAGGAGGGTGGAGGAATGTCCATGAGTCTTTCTTGTTCTACTGCACATTCTCCATCATCTTGAGGAATTCTGGCAAAAAAAAGAGAAATTGGACAGCATTGCTGAGTTGGGACTTTTTACAGGCAGTGATGCAGATCTTTGATTATTCCAGTGAGCTGGCCGTTTAGAGGTTGTGGGATTTGATCTTAAGATGAAGAAGCAGGCAATATAAAACCAAATGGAGAAACAGAAATGCCACACATTAATAGTAAATTTGCCACATGCACTCTAAATCCCGTATAAGGACAGCTCAACGTTGTTTCAGTGATCTAACAGGTTCATCAGCATCATTAAACACATACCGTCAAAGTCCAGCATGCCGTCGTTGTTTTTGTCTCCGTCCCTCATCAGCTCATCAATCTCCTCCTCTGCGATGGATTCTCCGGAGCTGCGGATGATGAGGGCGAACTCCTCTCTGTCGATGTAACCATCGCCGTTCCTGAGCGAAAGACGATAACGGGTGTGAGAATGTGAAACTAGACTAACGCCCACGTGGGTAAAAATACTGCGATCAAACAGAAACAGTGTCACGGAAGTCGTGAGGGTGCGAGCGTACTTGTCGAACACGCGGAAGCATTCTGCCAACTCTTCCTCGCTCTTGCCGGCCTGGTCCTCCTTCATCAGTCTCACCATCATGACCAAGAACTCCTCAAAGTCGATGGTACCGCTGCCTGATGGTTTAATGGAGCCACATAATCGATTATGTCATTATGTGTCACGTTAAGTGTCTTTGTCCGCCGCTTTACGCGCGGAAACACCGGGATCCCATTTACAACCTATATACAATCTAATCATTTAAAGCAGAACAAAGCAGGATTTATCATTGTAGTTGAGGTGTTATGTTGGTGGGGTGTTTAAAATAATCACTCTGTGTGATTAGCTACTCATCATTCACCAAGTGCCGGGGTCACTTTTCCCCGTGCGTAAAAACGCTTACGGCGCACAGTCGGTCTGCTGCGCTGCTCCCAGAGGAAAAGTTGCATTTCCCGTCACTCACCGTCCTCATCGACCTCCTCGATGATCTCATCCAGCTCCTCTCTTGTCGGGTTCTGGCCCAGCATCCTCATCACGGTACCCAACTCCTTGGTGCTGATATCACCGCCACCGTCGGTGTCAAACATGTCGAAGGCGGCCTTGAATTCTGGGAGAAATGAGAGTTGAATGAACCCTTCTCGTTGTTCCAAACGGGGCTATTGTTCCCCTGACAGCTAAGTTATTTCTGTTGAGCACCGATTTTCACAGCGGGACATCTTTCCTTCAAAGAATAGACTTCATGCTGTATTCATCGAATGACAAACAGTGAAATTCGTGAGTGACTGTGTTATTATAGCAGGTTTTTCTTTGAAATCAGTTTAGTGGAACTGATGACCTAAACTCTTTTCTGTAAAAGCTCCTGCTGGCAGAACAAATGCTGGGAATTGGAACTGCGTGGCTTATTAAGTGACTGCATATAAGGCTGGCATGATTCAAAACGTCTATTCCGCTCATCATTTGATCTCTCAGAGTAATTAAGTTGCTTAGGCTGTACTCACCAGCAAGCATTTCCTCGCTCAGGTAGGAGCGGGCCTCTTGTTGCGCGTCAGTCTGGAAGAAAACAGGGCCCAGTGTATCACTCTATCACGCATTACAGACGTCATTTAGTCTCTAGTGATTGTTCCAATTAAACTCCAATTAAAGATTTAGCCTGTCACACCCTTTGAAAAGAACATTCTAAAAACAAAATAAAAATAATACTGAATTCCATCATCTGTGCCCGTAAAACTATTTTTACGCACGACAGAGATAAAAGAATTCAGAAATATTAAAGGGACATCTGAAAGTTGTGATTGCATTTCTTCTCTCACAATGTGATTGCTGTTTGTGATATTGATACAAATAAGTCATGTGTTGCAGGATTATGTGGCCGCGTCTCCAAAAGGATTCTTGAGCTTGGTGAAAATTAGTCCGGCTATTTCAGGCTCAACACATTGGCTTCGCTGTATATGGCCTGCAGACATCCAATCCTGAGGAATTTGTTGCCTAAGCAGAGTCCGCACCTTCCCAGCTGACACCCATCCTGCTCCTCATCAGCACCCAGTGCCAACTTCCCACAAGGCTTAAACGTATTTCCAACAGGTAACTGGTGAAAATACTATCTGTGCATTTTTATTAAGAATTCGATTCCAACCCAACAAAGAAAACAACGTGTTTACATGATAAATATTTAAAAATAGATATTTGTAAAGGGAAGTCAGCAGATACACAAATGAAAAGTACCAAGAGAAGGACAATTTTTCTCTCTCAGACACTCAGATAATTATTTTTACGCGTCCACATGCCTTTATTATTCACTCCCTAATCACATCAAATGATAGCTGACCGGGTCATTTGCGCAACTGATTGGTCTTACCATGTTTGTGGATTAGCTTTTCCCACCCAAATATCCAAGGATAAAAGAAAAGCCCAAAGGAGTGGTCAATCCGTGTGCACCCCAACAGAGAGACTAGACATCAAGTGATGGTTCAGAGACACTTTAAACGGGACAACCAGGTCCCGCCCCCTGCCTCTCACAGGCCTCCAGATTTAGTATCCTGAACTTTTAGGGTTCTGGGGCCAGGGCAAGCCAATCAAACTTTGAAGATGAACGCTCCACTTTCTTGAAGTTGCAGGGTTAAGAATGTAAAAGAAGTAAAGGAGATGTTTTGTTGCACTTTAGAGATCTAAGCTGAAATCAAAAAGAGGGAAGATGCAAGAGGTTTGATGCAAAGTTTGGGGGGAAGGATGGAGCACATTTTGATATTCATATCAGAGGAATTCACTGGGAAAACCAACAAAAGTAACATTAAAGAATATAATTTTAACTCTATAAAACTCCATAAAATATCACTGTAAAATAAAACACTATAACTCTATAGGCTCTATAAAAATAAAAACATACTCAATTGGAAAGGCCCCTTTGCTGCTTTCAGTGGTGACCTCCTAAAACAGCAAAATGCCTTTTTTAAAACAATTAAAACCACAAATCTTGCACACTTCTCAGATCAGGGCATGCATTTTCATACACTGTTTATTTCCATTTAGGCCTTGTAAATATAAGAACGAAAACAACAAGGGGGAGCCAAAGATTTGTAAGTAGTATGAGTTTTGTGATGATGGAGATTCAATCTGGATGAGAAACTCAAAACCAGGAGGAAAATGCTGTGGGGTCAGACCCCTATCCCCTCCTTAGTTGTGCCCTGAATAGCGGGGAGATTTCAGACTAAGAGGGATGCACCCATGCATCCTGGTGCTCCTTAACTTATTAAACATAACCTGCCCCCCCTTATATGGTGCGCAGTTCCCAAGGGAGGGGCTCTGAGGTAAGAGACAAGAAGGGAGGACAGGACGTTGAGAAGAGGAGCAGACTTGGGGAAAGGGGAGGGATGTGCTTTTGAGAGATGGTGGTGGGAGGGCTTGCATGGTATATACCCAGAGGGAGAGCTGCATTCTCCAAGGGAAGATTTAACTCATCCACTCTGTAGCTGCCTGTCTCAAGACTTTAATTCTTGCCTTTTCCTCTCATGCATGGGCTGCACCCTGCGGCCATAGATTTCTGAGCTGGAAGGCTGCTTCATTAACAGACTACAGACAATGATAGACAGGTGAAGACCAAATTGGAAGAGGCTAATTTGAAACAGATAGTTTCTCAAATATGACTGTTCTTTTTTGTTGAAAAAGACAGGGAGACTACTAGGCACTATCTGGAGGTTAGTTTGAATTTAGAATTGGATTAGGCAGATGCAGTCAGTTGTAGTGGCTGGAGGCTGGAATGTGCATGTCTTGGCGTGTCATCTGAATGATCACTCTGACTCTGTTCATGTTTCTGAGTATCATAAGGCCAGACAGATAGAGGTAGTATTAAAGTCCCAGAAATGCCAAGGTAGACAGAAATCTAATGGTATAAGACACGTGAGCATGCATGGTGGAATCATTTGCAAAGATGACCAATAGGTGGGAGAGGAAAGTTGATTTATTTAGAAAGCAAAAATCAGGCTTGAGAAGATATGCAGTTTTGAGCTTGTGAGGGAGATCGGTGGTGTAACATTTCTGGAGAAACAACAGCTGCCAAGGGGACAGCTGGGTGGTCGGCACAAGGAGGCGTCCAGGGGAGAGTGCCTTCGTCTTAAAAGGTTTGAATGGATATTTATAGATATCCACAACATGCTCCTAGGTTTTCATGTGAGAAGGGAATTGCAGGGTGGGGGTGGGTATGAAGGATCTTGACTTGCATCCATTTTGGTGTCTCAGAAAGTCCATTCAATTCATATTCTTCATGGATGAGTTAACAAAATTTAGAGTTTGCTTTGATCAGATTTCCATCACACACGAGCTTCCTTTTCTGTCTGAGGAACGGATCACCAAGGAATGTAGAGCTGGTATCATTACTGGACGTTCTCCATCATCTTCAGAAACTCTAGAGAGAGATTGAGAGGCGGACAGTTAATCAGCCAGCCCACCACCAAACCATTAGACTGATCTATGTGACTGAAAAGATGAATGGATTAATCAGTATGTCAAACTGAACCCACAGTGTGTAGATAAATCAGCTGTGATCCATATCGTTTTTTAAAAATCATGGTCTAGTTACACAGAGATCCTATCTATGTGTCTGGATTCATGTCTGTGATAGTATTTATAATCTACGTTTTGCAAGAAAATACTTTCGAGATGAATAAAAAGATAAACAATTTTAACAACACAACAAGGTATAAATACTTCAATATAATTACCGCAAAGACAGGGTTAAGATATTATGAATTTTCTGGTTGATCCTCCACTCTGATCCTGATTGCTGTCCGAGGCATACTGTATTTTCATTAAATAATCTCATCTGAATAAAATGTATTTATAAGTGCTATTGCGCAGGATTTCTTTAGCATATTTACAGAGGATGAGATATTGATACCACAGCAGATGCATGCATTGGTACCAGAGATCAGTATCATACATACATCTGATCATTATGAAGGTCGAGCAGGAACCAGGCCTTAAACTAAAACAATTTAGAGTGAAATATATACTGAAGTTTGCCACAAAAAATCTCTGGCTCTAACAGACTTATTCAAAAAGTGTCAACTTCACTCATAAAATGCTAAGTACAGTTATAGTGATACCTTTAGCTAAATGAACTCCTTCTGGTCTGTGTGCTGTGGTTATTTTGAAAATCCTTTTATTATTCGTACATAGAGAGGTATGTTTGCTTCTGAAGTGACCGAAGAGCGATTTAGGAGAGAAATGTCAGGAGAGTCCCAGGTGAAACTCGAAACTTTGTATGCACACTGCCTTGATTTATTTGTGAAAAACACTGTATTTTTGCTGTTAGTGAGCATTTTAAATAATCTTTTGGTTTATTGTGATGCATTGTAATGTGTACAACACAATGGGCGGCACGGTGATTCAGTGGTTGGCTCACAGCAAGAGGGTCCTGGCGGGGCCTTTCTGTTTGGAGTTTGTGTGTTCTGCCTCTGCTTGTGTGGGTTCTCTCTGGGTACTCAGGCTTCCTCACACAGTCCAAAGACATGCTTGTTAGGTTAACTGGTGTTTCCAAACTGGCTGTAGGTGTGAATGGTTGGTGTTTCTCTGTATTAGACTGGTGACTTGTCCAGGGTGTAACACACCTCTCTCCACATGACAGTTGGGATATGCCCTGAATTTGACAAGCGGCTAAAAAAAAAAAAAAAAAACGAAGGATGGTGTACCATACAACTTGTCATTTAGCTGTTATGCTTATTGCTGTAGTTTAACCATGTGCTCTTATTAAGTTATTAACTTATGTGCTTTACTCTGCTTCCCATATTTGAAAGGTGCTGGCTCCAACCAGACAAGATAGTGAATATCATGAAGCAATTCTCCATGCTTCAATTCTGCTCCAATATAAGCCAGTGAGGGATATCATCACTTTATACACAGTATATGAGTGGGAGCTAAAGGCTGGTTAGTTTAGCTTGGCATATAGGCTGCAAACCAGGGAAATTTTTGCTCATTCCTGTCAAGTGCCAAGCTTTGGAGCTGAAAAATAAAGTCAGTGCAGAAGTGCTAAGATGTATAGACTCCATCCATTTTCTCCTTCTTATCCAGATTATAGCTTGAGCCTTCCTAGGAGTGTGATATACAACTACTTATACTTACAGCCACTTTAGAATCACAAATTAATCTGACATGCATGCCTCTGGACTGTGAGAGGAGGCTGGGGTACCCACTCAGGCACAGGGAGAGCATGCAAACTCTACACAGAAAGGCTCCAGCTAGGGGGTGGATTCAAACCCAGGACCTTCTTCCTGTGAGGTGACAATACGCCACTATGTCGACCCTCAGCCAGTTTTAGACTCTAAAACTGGCTTTCCTCTAAAACTGGCCTTCCTCTTCCCAAAAATTATGCAGGGGGTGATTTAAAAAAAACAAAACAACTAACCTTTTTGGATTTTATTAAGGCTTAAAATCAGGGGCATAGCTACTTTGATTGATAGCTGTGCTGAGAGAGGCAACTTCACGACCTTGTTTAAAGTGGGTGTGGCCTGCGTGCTCCACTTTTGGCAATTGAAATTCAATAATTTAATTTATAACATCTGTACATTGTACCTATACGGTTGATGGATGTAGCTTGCTAACTAAACTTGCTAGTATTGCACAGTGGTGTAAATATAGTAACCTCTGGACCCACAAAACCAACATGGAGACAACCAAAACACGAACACTGATACTTCAAGATGTGGAGTTAAGAAACCAGCTTGTGGGTTCAAGATGGCTATGTCCATCTTTTGTATACAGTCTATGATTCTGTCAAGTTTACAACTTCTAACGGTACCTTGAATCCTCGCTAAGGGGTGTTTTCATGTCAGCATCAAAATGTAAAAGTTTACTTTTTACAGAGATTCATGTGCCAGTCGTTTTTGGTCTTTTTGGAGTCACTGTGAAGTTGCCAGGGAAGACAACATGAAGTCGCCTTAGATTTTGTTCATGTTAAGCAAACTAGCGCCAGCTTCCCGTTAAACAAAAAGGTTGATGGGTGTACTGAGCTTCTATACTCCCCACAGCAAACCAAATACCAGGTTTCAAACCCGAGAGTCCATTCAAGAAAGAAATGGACCCTCTGACACAACCATCCTATTAAGTCACTGGAAATTCTGTTACTCTTTCTGGAAGTCTTGTTGTTTTTTTCTCTTTAACTGTTAATATAAACATAAAAGATGCAGCTTACTAAACAGGAGTGACTTCTCACTTTGAGTACATGTCTAATCTTACCATCAAAATCAATCTTTCCATCTTTGTTTGTGTCAGATTCTCCGAACATCTCATCAATATCCTCCTCTGTCACTGACTCTCCGGTCATGTGAAGGATTTCTCCAAATTCCTCCCGATCAACAAAACCATCTCCATTCCTGTGGATAAAAAAAAAACCTTAGATTTGAAATAAATCTCCTATCTGCCTGCTCTTTTACATCAACACCAACACTGAAGTCTGCAATTTTCCTTGATACTTCTTATGACTGTGACTTCTTCTGGGTCAGGGGATGTTGGAGTTTTGATTTGAAAATAAATAATGGCTCAAGGCTAAAAAGTCAGACAGCAACAGGTCTGTAATTAGACTGGTCAGCCTCAACGCTAAATCCACTCACAGGTGGATGTTACATACGTCCTTCACGCAAACAGTCAAAGTTGTCAAAATTTCCAAATGAACCAAAATCTCTTTTTTTTACACTTGTTTACTGCAGTAGCTCATTATCTACCAATGCCTAAGCTGGTGTGCAAGAGCGTGTAAGCAGACATGGAACCCATAAAAAAGACACTTCCAGCAACGGGGTTACAGCAGCTTAAAACTGAGGAAAAGATGTGGGCTGGAAAACCAACATGATGAATGAAAATATCCAGAGTTGTGAAGAGAAAAGCGCAGCTGGTCATAATTCTCTTTTGCTTCTTTAACTATTTCACATAATAATTAGTTTGTTATCTGTAATTCAGCGTTCAACATAAAATTGAGTGCTTGTTAGTGCGTTTGTTTGCAGAATAATAAAACTCGATTTCCTAAAGAGTTGTGTGTAAACTGTGAATAAAAACAGAATGCTTTCAATTCTTCCTTCTTTTCAACTTATATTCAACTGAATACATCACAAAGACAAGAGATTTAAGGTCAAAATGATAAACTTTATTGGTTTTTTTTGGGGGGGAATACTGTATGCTCCAATTATGAATTTGATGCATTTTCCAAAAATATTGGGACAGGAGCATGTTTACCACTATGTTAAGTCGCCTTTTCTTATAAAAACACTCATTAAGTGCCTGGAACAGAGGTAGGAAGTAACAAAGTACAAATACTTAATGACTGTACTTAAGTAGAGTTTTCAGATATCTTCACTTCACTTGAGTATTTATTTCCTGCAAACGTTTTACTTTTAATCCCCACATTTTAAAACAGGCTCGTTATCTTAGGTTTAGCACATGTGAGGGGGTTATTGATTATTTTGCATCGCTGTGTCTTCCCGACATCAAACTAACTTGAACTAGAATAGAGGGAAAAATAACACATGCAAGACAATGTTGCAGGTGTATCCGTCATCGGTGCTTACTGCATTTGCCTGACGTACAAGACGCAGAGATGAAAGAAGTAGAAAACATATAATTTATGCCCTCTGCTCATTTTTCTGTTTGAAGATGGAAGCAAAGTTTTCCATCGACAATGAAAGCAACCGCAAATAGAGCAAGTGTTTTCATCTGCTTTGTTTTTAGCTTCTTGCATTTTCCATGACAGCTGTTCAAGCGAATACATTCATTAGAACCACTGAGAGCAGTTGAAAAAATTCCTGTTCCCGTGTATTAATATTATCTTAATAGTATATTAATATGACACATGGTTCAGTTAACTTTCCTCAAAAATAGCTGACAGAAATATCAAAGAGCTACTTTTTACTTTCAGACTTTGAGCCTGTACTTTGAGTACATTTCAGAGCCTGTACTTTTCACTGATATGTGAGCAAAGAAGTAGAATCATCACTTCATCTTCTACAAGAGTCATTTTTTAAATGTAGGTATCTGTACTTTTACTTGAGTAAAGAATGTGAGTACTTCTGCCACCTCTGGTCTAGGAACTGAAGACACTAGTTACTGTAGTTTTGAAAGCGGAATTCTTTCCCATTCTCGCATAACGTATATCTTAAGCTGTTCAACACTCCAGGGTCTCAGCTGTTGTATTTTGAGCTTCATAATGTACCATACATTTTCAGGTATGGTGTAGTATCTGCACTCTTTGTGAAATATTCCTGAGCCCACTTTATGATATCCATCACAGAATGATGCTGGTTTTTAATGCAGGGCTACCTAAGGGATCAGAGGTCGTTGCCCCTTATGTGCAGAGATTCCTCTGGATTCTCTGAATCATTTAATGATATTATGGACTGTAGATGGTCCAAAGGAGAGCAGCAAAAGTGAAAGGAAAGGTTTACAAGACAGAAATGAGGCCTGCCTGTATGGTTTGGAGATGGTGGCAGTGATGAAAAGACAGAAGGTGGAGGTGGCAGAATTGAAGATGTTGAGATTTTCGCTGTGAGAGACCACGATTGACAAGATATGAAATAAGTCCATCAGAGGGACAGCTCAGGTTGGGAAAGTCAGAGAGGTAGCGTTGAGAACATTTGAACATGTTCACAGGGGATATATTGAACAAAGAATGAAGAAGATGGAGCTGCACATTAGAAAAAATGCTCATAAACTGCTGGATTATTTGCCTATGCAGTCTTTGACAAAGTGGAGAACCTTGCACCATTGTTGCTTGTGAACAACTGAGCCTCCTAAAGGGAGTGTTTTTTTTTAGTATTTTTTGAGCATTCTGCAACATTTATGGAGCAGGCATCAAATTAAGAATATAGATACACTTCCAAAAAACAATGAAGTTTATCCGTTTTAACATTCGCTATATAAAGATTTGCAAATAAATGTATTCTGTTTTCATTTTCATTTTATTATTATTAACCTTTTTTCAACTCTTGAGATTAAGAATCTCTTTTGTGAGAGTGTCCTGGGCTGACGGCAGTATTACCCTTTTACACAGCGTTTTACACAGCATCCCAACTTTTTTGGGACTGCGGTTTGAACTAAATGTTCACTTACGATGTATAGCACATTTGAAAAATCTCCTCGTTATATCCCGTAAAAGCAGGGATATGATAGATTCCTCAGAACTGCTGCCACACCACCACAAGTCCTTCATGTCATCATGATAGGACAAAAACTATTTGATGCAGGTTTAGAATTTTGGCACAGAGATAGACCTCTACAAGATCTGGAAATAATTTGATTTTTAACCATTCTGAAAATATAGATTGGCCACCAGGTGATGTTACCTCTAAATTTTTTACATTTGTAACCATATCTCTGTAAAGATTTGTCTGATCTACACAAAACAAATTGATTGTGGGATCATACGTATTAACGGTGACACCATGTGTTTCTGCTGCCATCACCGTCGGCCATCACTGCTGCCATTGGTGTGGCTGAAATCCGTAAAAACTTTTCAGGAATATCATGAAATCAACTTTGCTGCTGCATATGTTCCTTATCATCTCATTTGCTGTAAATAAAGAAAAAAGCAAAAACAATTTGACCATGGCATCTAGTCTCACATCACGTTAAGTGGGGTCGAGTCAGCATTCATGAAGAACCTGGGGCTTTTCGAGGATTTATCATTAGTGGTTACACCGCGACTGTGGGAAACTAGTTCTATAATAGTCTTATTTATGGGCATATGTGTATGTTCCTGAATGTAGTAAATTATGGTGTTTGTATGAAGCTTTATGACAGTATTGTGTGTCATACTTGTCAAAAATACGGAAGCATTCTGAAAGCTCCTCTTCGCTCTTTCCAGCCTGGTCCTCCTTTAACTGTTGCACCATCATGACCAAGAACTCCTCGAAGTCGATTGTACCGCTGCCTGCAGAGAGAAGCTGATGTGTGAGGAAGGTGAGGATGTGAGGGAGTGCAGCCTCAGTCCATCTGATCTGTACAGCTTATTTAAAATAATCCATTCTAGTAATGTTTTACATTTACCGGATGGGAATGACTCTGACATGTCTTGCTTACTTATCTAGTGATTATCTACACGTCACCAACTGTCCTTTAAATGCACTCTTTTTACACATTAAGGTCAGTCCACTTGTCTCAATGAATTCTACTAACAGCTGCGCTGACATCTTCACATTTTTATCCTACTGTGATCTCACCATCCTCATCGACCTCCTCGATGATGGCATCCAACTCCTCCCTTGAAGGGTTCTGGCCCAGCATCCTCATGACAGTGCCCAGCTCCTTGGTGCTGATGTCACCGCCTCCGTCTGTGTCAAACATGTCGAAGGCGGCCTTGAACTCTGGGTTGGAGAGGGAAAAAAGTTCAAATTCAGAAAACATAACAAAATCAAGGCTTAAGACTTGTTGTTTTACGGTGTTCACTTTCTGTGGGCTAAATGAATGGAACAGCAACCATTCAGTTGCTCTTTCAGTTCAAATGCCTTTACATTATTTTTTCATCCACGTTGCAAAGTATAAAAAGACAACTTTAAAATCATCGCTGGAACCCCGGTAAGACTTATGCACTGATGAACATACCTGCAATCATCTCCTCAGTTAGGAAGGAGCGGGCGTCACTTTGGGCGTCAGTGGGCTTAAAAGAAGATAATAAAAAAGATGGGTAGGTAGGATGGGTAGTTAAATAAGTGGAAGTCATTATAAGTGATTGGTAACAAACAGAACAAGCTGGAAGGAGAAATTGTAAGAAGAGGGTAATTGAGCTTTTTCATGGCTTTTTTAGCTTGCCGCTGCAGGGAAAGCGGAAGTGAAATTAACAACATGACCGAGTTCCATTAACATTCTCCATTCACAATACACTGCATTGTACCTGCATGCACAATATCAGGACCTCCCTTAGAGAAGCTTTTATTTCCTACCAGGACATTTCAAAAACAGTGGAAAAAAATAGCATTTTCATTTTTTCAACTGCTCACGTCACACATCCACGACTGGCACATTAGCACCACATACGGTTTCATCAGAATTGAATTGTACTTCTCCCTCAGTAAAGTGTTTCTGCACCCTGTGCTCTTTCCTGCAAGTAATTTCTTATTGTTCTATCCCGTTAGCTACACTTATGTATTACTGTGACCTCTTCTCAGTTATGATAAAATTTAAGTCCATGAAGTCAACTTTACCTTACACTGAAAAGTAAAGGTGACTTTTGCTGTAAATTGGTGCTATATAAATAAAATTGAAATAAGTTTTACTAATCAAAGTAATAAAAGAACTTTATGGCTAATGTTTTAGAATTTGCAAAACTAAACTTGAATATATTCAGTGTCACTTAGCCACAAGTGCTGATGATCGGTATTCAACACATATTTCAAAGAAGTTGCTGCATGGCTTTTTATAAGCTGGCTAACTGAAGAATTCCACCTGGTTTGGAATGCTCTTATCTGAATGATGAATACTGTGCACAAAACTAGTGCTGATGTTCCTTCTACTTTCCCGTGAAGTGATTTATTTCCTTTCTTTCTATAAAAAAGCTGGCACTTTTTGCTATCAACTCACATTTTAATTACATTTTTGTTAATGAGGTAGTTTGAACCGTATTTCCCAAGTAGCAAAATTGTGCTTTAGAAGTTGTTTTTCCAGCACTGCTCATGTCAAGCCCAAGTCTTCATGTGGTGAGGCTCACACTGGATACCCATTACCCTAACTTAGAATTAGCTTAGCTGAACTGACCCCCTCTTCCCCCAGCCTTGAAGAGTACAATTCACCAATTTCAATTCATATTGTATATTTCATACTTTTATATTTCATATTTTTACTCTGTATTTATATTTTCTATCTTGTATTTATATTTGGCTCTGTACATATTGTGTTCCTGTACATATTGAAATCTTTTTTTTACATACATCTCCATTCTATGTCTGCTGCTAACACAGAGAGCTGCTAAACAAATTGAATTGTACTCTGTGTCAGTGACAATAAATCTATTCTATTCTAACTTGCCAATCTGCAAGGTAATGGGAGTGAGCCTATTTTAATCTAAAGCATGATTTCTTTTCTTCAGTTTGACCAATTAGTGTTGGTGCTTAAACCTAACCAAACTGCAAGTGAAAATGAAATAAACATAACAGCAAGCAGAGGTGGGAAGTAACAAGGTACAAATAGTCCATTGCTGTACTACTGTGAGAAGAGTTTTCAGGTAACCTACCTTTTGAGTATTTACTTTCCTTAAAACTTTTTTACTTTCCCTCCCAACATTGTAACATTCTGATCCTAACTATAATGTAGGCAACAGCAAATAGAGCTACTTTTATATCTGCTTTGTTTTACATAAACTGAAATAAAGTTCCCATTCCTCTGTATTAATATTTTTATAATATATTTGTTTGACAGATAGTTTAGTTAGCTTTGCACAAAAACACCTTGTGAAAATGTTTTTCAAAGAGCCACTTTTTCCTTTTAAACTTTAAGTACATTTCAGAGCCTGTACCTTTTCACTTTTACTTGAGTAAAGAAGCTGAATAAGCACTTCAACTTCTAACAGCCTTTTTAACACACGTATCTGTACTTCTTCTTCAGTAATGACTGCGTGTCATCTCTGACAGTGAGCAAAAACAAACTAAACAAACTTAAGCTCCAGTCAGCATTTCTGCAAAGGAACATGACGGTTGAGGTTTTATACAGAAATATTTCTTGCTCTTCTCTAAACTAACCTTCCCAAATTTATTGTAAGACTTTTAATCTAACAGGATCACAACTTTACAGTAGAGCTTACGACATGTCTATGAGGAATTTTTCTTTACAGCCCTGACTTTTTTTTTCATTTTTTACAGTGTAAATATGTTCAATTTTTCTCATCACAATTGCACTTTAATTGGTTCTGATCCCAAGCAGTGCTTCAGTTTTGTGAGAGGACTATTGCAAAGCTTAGCAGAGCAAAA
>VUQH01031990.1:15453-34128 GCA_015106775.1 Etroplus canarensis
AAAAAATTAAAAAAAAAAAAAAAAAAAAAAAAAAAAAGAACTGAATTAACTCCTCTTTAATTAGAGACCCCAGTTTCTCCCTAGGTTAGGAAAGTAAATTTTAACTCCCCTGTGCTGTTTTTCTTGAAGGAAGCTTAATAATATCATAATATGTGGAAGGTCACTTAAACCCACCCACTAGTTCTCTTTAAAGCTATTTTTAAGGTGAGACTTGGAGCAGGATTTAAGAGGGATTTTCTCAAGGTGAATGTCCTAATTTTGGACACTCAGAAAAGGCAGCTTGTCTTCTCACTTTACTCAGCTGTGTGCTTTCTATCTTTAGTATCACTCCCTCCAATCTGAATCACAATCATATTGAGTTTAGTTACAAAGTGATGGAACACAAAAGCAGTGTGAGTCTGTAGGCAAACAGCAAAGAGGAGTTACTGAAGTTCACAACAACAGGTTACCCGTCAGAAACACTACTTTGTCGGACAGTAGCAAGTGTGTGCCTCGTATTAAATTTCCAAATATTTCAGGAATTCCAAGAGATAAAAAATGTAATAGAAATCCAGTTGGGATGCGGATGAGGACTTGCTAGATGATTCTGTGTGAGGAAGAAAAGTTTGGTTCAGGTAATTATCTCCATCTTCCATCATCTGGCTTTCCTCTGCACCAAACCAAATTAAATCCTCAAGGATTCATTAAAACTAAATTCTCCTTCTCGTCTTTTGTCTCCTTCTCAGTTTATGGTTTCTTACCATGGCGGCAGGCTGTGCTGAACAACAGAGACTAGTACAAGCGACAGAGAGCTGGGAAAGAAAGTCTCCCTTCTGCGTAGTTCAGGTAGCACAGTGGCTTTACTCTGCTCCGTTAAGTACTCTCTCATCGGACTGCCACTTCACTAAAAATGATCAGGATTGGGCCGGAGACCCCCTCCTCAGACAAAAGCCGGCCAATCAAATATAACTTTAGTTTGTGCCCCCTTACAATCTCCTGATGGACACCCCCGCCTTGTGTGGCACACTGTCCAATCCACCATATTTAGATAGCAGACAAGCTCACTGACATTTATTGAAAAAAGAAAACACTGCGCAGGCATCGGGCAGCTGGAGGTTATTTTGGCAGGGGATCAACTGGGCATCTCAGGCAAGAAGGACACTTTGATTTCACATGATCCAGAGAGCACACACACATACACGCAGATGAGGATTAACACCTCCCTGCATGCACAGATTCTCTACCCCCTCTGCAGTGTCCGTTAACCCATCCATCTGCCCGCCCCCCCGCCCTCAATGCTGCTGACTTGCCCTTGCACCTATGACATCTGTAACATAAGAGGTATGCAAATAGACTTGTCATCTCTCATAACTGTACCTGGTCTTTAACTATTTTAGCTGGTGGTTTCCCCACTACATCAAAAAGTAAATGAAACACAACCATGCAATTAGCATGTCAGCTACATGACTTGATAGAGAGACAAAATGAAACTAAAATTTTTAGAGAACCTCATTCAGAGCTGACACTGGCGCTAAAAACCATAAATCAGTGACTGTTTGTTATTTTTCACACCTGAGAATTCAATTCAGTTCAATTCAATTTTATTTATATAGCGCCAATTCAAGGGTGATAATTTTTTGAATTTTTTTCTATTCTGATGACAACCTATCAAATTTTCTAAAAAGTCCTAGAACTTCATAACAGAGTACAATGGAACTTTCATAAATGTCAGTGAAACCAAGTTATAATGACATATGCACCTGTTCTGCACAGCTACTCAGAGTTATAATTTCTAGACCCCCGAAAGACGAACTACTGGCAGGGTGAGGTGTCTGTTGTCCATCCTTCCATCCATAGTTCATAAGAATCACTACTCCTCCTACAATAGAGGTCAGAATTTAATAAAAACTGCAACAATGTTAACCTAAATTTTGCTCAAAGTCAAAGTTACATTTGCCATTTTCTAGGCACTTTTTCATTTTTCAAAGCTTTGCTTCACCTCCTGGAGTGCTGGTAAGCTTTGCACACAGTCATCACCTTATGGGTCTTCACCCAAACTATTATTTTACATGCACTTGTACATTTTCACAATAATTGTTACTTCTAAGAATATTGGTCTGCATCATAGTGTTCATAATGGATTCCCTTGTTAGATTTATTTATGCCATAATAATGTCTTAAGCTGGGTTCTGGCCTGCACCCCATTCAGGATTACGTCACAGCCCTGGCAAGAAACAGGGATGTGGCCTAATTGTGGTATTGGGTCCTGGCACGGGGTTAATAGGGCAATAACCCAGTTCACTGACATGATCAGCATGACTTCCAGTTTTTAACAAGTGGGAAAACTTAAAGTTCAATTCATTCCACTGTCACTATTCTGATATTCACTATTTATACTGTGCTGGCAGATTTCAGATGGTTCTCCTCTTTTAGATGGTAGACCTGCTGTTAATAGTGCTGTGACAGCTTCAAATATCACTTTGTCACACATGTCGCATACCATTTGCATGCTGTTAGATGGCAATGATTATGATCTTATTGGTTGTGATCATAGATGGAGTGATCCTATTAGCTGAGAAGGCATGACTGGGGCCTTCCTATCACCATGATGCTAACATCAGTAATATAGTCAATGCTATGAAATGCTGCTGTGTTCAAATATTTTCATGCTTTTTATGCCCATGGTTGCTCCTGACCATGTAGTAATTACCATAACTCTGAACACCTTCATTTGGCAGTGAACAAGGTTAATTAGTCCTGGATGTGACTGTTTATAAACCTCAACTTCCTGATGGATTTTAACTCTCATCGGTTTGTGCAAAGCCCTGCAACTGAGTGGCGCCCTGCCTCGGATGGTACCCTGCCTCTTGCCCTGCTATAGCTAGGATAGACTCCAGCCTTCCCATCACCCTGAATTGGGCACATTTGTAGCCAGGACATTGAACTGTGTGTTCTTGGACTCCAACCATATTATTTACAACATGAATTTTCACACACCAACATAGTGAACATGTATGTACCCCCCTCTGCTATTTTAACCTCTGCATCAAATAGCATGAACTCTGCAATAGCACCAGAGTAGGTTCACTGCTACCTCAGGGGACTTCAGTCACACAAGATTAAATAGAACACTAACCACCTTCACCCAGTATGTGAGCTGTCCCACCACAGGTGCACCTCCTTCATGTTTGTGAACCTCCCTTTTTCTCCTTCTTTTCATACCTGGCTGTCACACTGCCCTTTACTAAACCATTAATCTTAAAGATATTTGTTTGTCCACCCACCTTCCAGTCCCTTTCGTCTTCGTAACAAACAACCTTTTCTAAAATAATTGAGACTTCAGCTTCTGATGCCATTTGTTTCAGTGGATTCTTGTGGGTTTTAAAGTATGCATGTAAAAAAACGCATTGTCTTCTAGACCAACTGTTGGAAGAAATGGGATGCCTGGGCCAAAGTTCATGGTAATCCCTGAATAGCTAGCAAGATATTTCAAGAAGCGGACAGCCAAACATTTCAATCACTAGAGTTCCATGCATAACTAAAAAAAATAAGTTCACTAGAAACAAGCAAACAAAAAGGAATTTTAACTGTTCGATAGATACAATGTGATATTAAAAGCACAACCCGAGTCCTTCCCTCTTTAAGCAGTTAAGTCAGCTTATAGAAACAGATTAGTCAGTCCAATGAGCAAAGGTTCTGTCAGCTCTCTACATTCAGTCTATTTATTCCCACTGTACTCCATGATTGGCATGGAAACAAGAGCAACTGTGGTTGCTGACAACGTATTACATTAGATAAAGTTTGCAACCAAGATCAAGAAGCAAGTAAGGCTTGATATTAAGAGATGATTGTTACTGAAATGTAAACAAAACGCAGTTAAAAGACCATAGGCTGTAAAGAAAAGATGAGTCTGAAATAGCTTCTAACCTGCATTCTCTACAATGGCCTCCAGGACCTTGTGATTGACAACTTGCTACTAGCATGCAGTGTCTCTGTTTCTCTGTCTAATCTGCCACCCGTTAGTCATATCTGGTTTCAAAACACCAAAGAGACAACCTTTGATTCACTCAGCTTAATGCTTTACAGCCAGTGTTTACAAACAAATGGGCATCCTCATGGTGTGCAAAGCACTGAAGTCCCCTTTAAATATCAAAGGAATTAAATAGTTAATTAACATTTTTAATGTGAATGTGCAGTTACTCAAAGTGTCCTTATTGAGTAGTGGTGTAAACATAGTAAAAGGTCCCTGGTTCAATTCCAGGTGGGGGGCACAAGCCCCTCTCACAATGGAGGGTTGCATCAGGAAGGGCATCCAGTGTAAAAACCTCTGCCAAATTATCAGTGCGGAATAATCCACCATGGTGACTCCTTGGGGAGAATACAAGGGAGCTGCAAAAAGGTACATTTCAGGTGGAGTTATTTGTTAAGTACATAAAGAGAATACAGGTTATTTCAAAAAGATGGACTCGATTTGAAATTACTGTATCTCTGCAACCACGAACCACTCGTGAATGAAAAGTTTAGCACATGAAAGGGTGGGGCATAGAATTTTTAAAGACCACAACTGTCATAGCTCGGTGCAGGTGCTAGACTCAAATGCGGGATGCAGAGAGTATAAGTTCACAGTTTTTATTTGCAACAATTGCAGACAGAGTTAAAGGTGCAAGGCAGGGTTAGCTGGCAGATGCAGGGGTGAACTGGGCCAGAGCTCGCTGGAGAAACAGGAGGATAGATGCAGAGGTGATGAAGCACAGAAACAGAGCTGAGTGAGAGCTGCTTCATCCACAAAGTACACACAACGATCTGGCGACAAGCAGCGCTCGCCGCCAGCTTAAGAGCAGGCACCCAGGAGGCCAGAGAATGAGGGACAGGTGTGCTAGAACAGCCTCCCAGGTGTGACCCATCAGGAACTGGGTCAGCTCTGCCACACCCTCTGCAGAGAGAGAGAGAGAGAGAGAGAGAGAGAGAGAGAGAGAGAGAGAGAGAGAGAGAGAGAGAAAAACAAACACAAAACACATGGCAGGGGTCATGACAATAATTAACCATTTGTAACTTTGTGTAATTGTCCCATGTTGCCATCAAGAAGTACTGTATACCGCATTGAAACTGGGTCCATCTTTTTGAAATACCCTGTACTTTAAAATGCAAAAGAAGCTTTGTTGCCTTATTTTATGTTCTGCGTTGATTCAGAATTTATTTTGTAACTCCAGAGATTCATGTAAGCCACTGCATATCCAAATTTTAGTCTGCTCATAGGATCACCAGATCCCACAGAGCCCAAGAAATGAACTGCACAGCAAGAAGGTACCGGATTCGAACTGACCACCTGGCTTGGGCCTTTCTGCATGGAGTTTGCATGTTGTCCCTGTGCCTGCATGGGTTTCCTCCCGCAGTCCAAAGACATGCATGTTAGGGTTAACTGGTGATTCTGCATTGGCCTTTGTTGTGAATGTGAGTGTGGATGGTTTTCTGGCTCTCTGTCAGCCCTGTGAAAGACCGGCCATCTTGTGTATCTCACCCTTCACCCTATGGCAGTTGGGAGCCTGACTACAACCCATAACTGGACAAGCGCTGAAGAAAGTGAAAAGATAAATGGCAAAGAAAATGTCTGTATAAGACAATATGGGGCATTTACCTAATTATGAGAGGTAATTTTATCATATACTGTATGTAGAAAATGAACACACATATGCCACAGGTTAAACTTGTGGCAACTGTCATGTAAAAAATAACTACAAACCCCATTTCCAGAAAAGTTGGGATATTTTCCATAATCCAATAAAAACAAAAAAATCTGTGCTGTGTTAATTCATGTGAACCTTCATTCAACAAATGCACAAAGAAAAAATTTCAATCAACTTTCAACTACTAGCTTCATTGCATTTTGTAAATATACACAAATTTAGAATTTGATGGCTACAAAGCACACCTCTTTTTGAGCCTCTTGCTTTTTTAAGACACACGTGTTGACGTAAGTAAACTAGAGCGCATCAAGTGTGTGTATGTGCTCAGTGCTCAGCGTTGTTCCCACTGGTCATCCATTCCCCCAGCTCCTCTTGCAGCTGCTCTAACGCCCCCCAGTGTGGTGCCACCCCCAAGCTTGAGAATCACTTGTCTAAAGAGCAAGAAGAAGAACCTGAGTGAGTCATGTTTTCCAGATAACTTAATGGTGGACTAACTCAGTCTTTAATGCCATTATAGATATGCATACAAGCATAAGCTATTCCCCACTGGGATTATAAAAGGATTCTGATTCTAACAATTGCTGCCTGCTGTTGAGGCCTATTATCAGCAACTGTCAGTCCTCTGCATAAATCTCCTGATATGGCTGCTAATCCAACTGATCATTAGAAAACCCTTTTGCAATTGTGTTGCACAGCTGAAAACTGTTGTATTAATAAGGGAACAAAGAAGAGCAAGGCATTCTTTAGGTTAGTTTAGTATCTGAAACTTTGTTGTTCATTTGTTTACTGGCTCAAAATGGCCAGAAAGAATTTTCTTTAGAGACCTGTCAGTCTATTGTTGTGCTTAGAAAGGAGGGATATTCAATGCCAGAAATTGTGAGGAAACTAAAATCTCTTTCCATGCTGTTAACTACTCCCTTTAGAGAGCAGCACAAACTGGCTCTAACAAGGACAGAATAAGGAGCGGGAGGCCCCGATGCACAACTGTGCGAGAAGACAAATATCTGAGAGTGTGTAGTTTAAGACAAAGACATGTCACAGGGGGCGACTTCAGGATGCTGGAGTTCATGGCAGAATTGCTAAGAAAAAGCCATATCCCAGACTGGCCAATAACAAGACAAGACTGAGATGAACAAAAGAGCACAGACACTGGAAGACTGGAAGGAGGTGCTGTGGACAGATGAGACCAAGTGTGAGGTCTTCAGATCAAACAGAAGAACATTTGTGACACAAGAAACAAATGAAAAGACACAAGAAGAGTGCTTAATGCCATCAGTCAAGCATGGCAGAGGCAGCATGATAGCTTAGGGGTGCTTTGGAGCCGGTGAAATAGGAGATTTGTACAGAGGACCTCGAGGAAGGAAAGCTATCACGAGATTTTGCAATGCCATTCCAAACCCTGTAGAGAGCACTTGATTGGTGCCAATTTCATTCTTTAACAGGATAATGACCCAAAACACACCTCCAAAATGTGTCAGCAACATTTAAAGAAGAAGCAGTCAGCCAGAATTCTGACTGTAGGAAGGAGGAAGAGTCCATCAAATCTGACCCATCTTGTAGGAGATGCTCACGCAGCATGGGGTGAAATCTCATTAGATTACCCTGAAAACTGACAGCTAGAAAGACCAAGGGCTGCCAGGCTGTAATTGCTGCAAAAGGTGGTATCTTTTTGTTTTTGTTTTTTTAATGAATGCAACATTTAAAGAACAGATTCATCATTTCCATTAAAATCATTATTTCTAACTCAGACAGCATGTCCTGTTTGTTTGATATAATTCCTATTCAGACTAACTTCGTGTCTGTTTCCACGGAAAATTAGAGAATTTCCGAAAGATCCCAAACTTTTGAGTGGTAGTGTATATTTTAGATTTTCCATTCATGTCGTGATTCTTTGGATTGCATTTCAAGCAAAAAAGAAGCTCAGCATCTTGATGCTGAGATTTTGTGAATGATATTGATATGAAACGTGAACTGAGTTCAATTTTCTGTGGACCATTTTGACTGACTGCACGTGGAAAGATGAAGTGGACAGAACTGGCATGGGAGATGGTCACTAACGCAAAGCTTGAGATGAACCCGAACAAATAAGATTTAATAGGAGACAGATAGTTAGGAGATAGATTTAATAAAGGTAATTGTTTACTTCTTTATCATTTGGAGGCAATATTGTTCTGGCCAAGGTTCTGCTCATGCAATTAAGCAACATCATTAGCTGTGACTGAAAATCAAACAAGCGTTTTACTCTTTCAAATACATCATGTAAGCCCTGAGGTAAAATTCCAGGCAAATGCACTCACCAACTTCATGGGTTCTATGCTTCTCACTCTTCCTGTGGTGACTCCTAGCAGTGGGTTTGCATGGGGTGAACACATTTGCCTACACAGCAGCGTGTTCAGGTAATGATCTTCCCTCTGGATGATTTAATTACCTGCTGAAAGTTGCCACTCACACTTGTAGTGAAAAATAATTAACCTGAGATCTAGTTAGTTTGTATCTAGAGAGTTTCTCTGCCAGAGTAAACAATTAAAATCCAATGTTCAAACCTCATAGAGAAAATGATTGTGAATATGTTGTCATGCTGGAATTAGCATTCAGTTCAAAGCACTACTGTGCATCTCAAAGCTGTAGTTAGAAACCTCTCTCTGAATTCTCTTTCTCCTCCTCCCTTTGTCCAACTACACATCACACTCTGCACCTTTTCTTTACTCTTTAGTCCATCCCCTTCACAACACCCTCTCTCCTATTTTTTTTAATCACCGTCCAGCTGTTCTCCATGTTTTGATCCTCACCATCTCCCCTTTCCATCTTAAACTTCTCTCACCTCTCTCAGTCATCACCCCTTGCCTCCCCCAGAGGGCCACAGTGCAAGTTCAGCTTCCACACCGTCCAGCTTATGTCACCACTGAGTGCCTGTTTGGTGCCTGACTGACAGCAGCAGCTGATGCTCTGCTAAAAGCACTTCCTAAAAGCACTCCCCCACGTGTGTGGAAAGAAATGTGGGTGTAGATTTTGCTTTGTTGAAAAACCAAGAGAAAATCCCTTGATTTGTTGTTGTCAGTTTTTTCCTCTTTCTTCTCCTCTTTCCACCACCTCCTCTTCTATTCCTGGACAGTCTCCATGGAGCAGCTGAGTCCTCAGGACAAACACACCCTAAATAAGGCTGGAGGTATGCCATCACCCCTCCTCATTTAGCCTTCACTATCCTGATCCCTTTACTTCTTTAATTTCTCTTGCTGCCCTTCTTTCTGTTCCTTTCCTCAGTCTCTTCTATTTACCTTTGTCCCCTAGTCCTCCCCCTCAGCATATGCTTTAGAGATGTTTATTGACATCAAGGTAAAACTGATTTTACTTCTTGTACCAGAACATCCTGTTGTTTACTGTCACCTCTGGCTGATGCATAAAAATTCAGCCAAAGCACCATATACACCATACTGTTCAGCAACAACATTAAATCTGGTGTCAGATGAAGTGAAAAACATTGATCATCACCTTTCGCAGAGTGATGATTGATGTCATCTTGCAGCATGGCCTCTGGACTGTTGTTCTGTAGGGCTACATTCACACTGCAGGCAAAAGTGTGACTAATCTGATTTTTTTTTGCCCATATGTGGCTCATATCTGATTTTTTTATGACAATTTGAACAGCACAGATCGGATTTTTTTTTTTAATCAGATTTTTTATCAGTGGTCCTAAATTGGATACATATGCAATGTTTTTCAAAGCGACCTCGGTCTGTACGGTAACGTTGCATTTCATTTCAGCTAGTCAGTGGAAAGAAAGCGAAGTTTCACACACCTGCTGACATGTGTAGCATCTGATTTACACCTGAAAACACAGCGTGCTGCGTGCCATGTCGCGTTTAAAACATAATGTGAACGATAATGCAAAAAAAATCAGATCTCAGCAAGAAATCAGATCTGACCTGCAGTGTGAACGTAGTCTAAGTCTCCTTCAGGCAGTGGACTATGATGTATCCACCCCTGCTCTTTGGAGGCTGTTCATGAATGACTGTTGTTTTGGTGGTTTTCTTCTTCACTACTTTCACCATTTCTCTGTCATCAGTTGCTCTCCTCACAGGTGAAATTCCAATCTTAAGCTGAGAGAAGATATCCAGGGCTACGTATTGATTAAACAATCAATTCTATATGTCACACCTGCGTAACAAGCAATACCTATCATTTGTATGCTCTAATATTTACACTCGCTTGGTTTGATTAAAAAAGAAAAGGTTATGCTATCGAGATGTAAATACCAGTGAATTAAAGCTGAAACTCAGATGTCTACCCATATTCATCTTTTGATCTCAGAAATTTCTTCAGTGCACAACAAAAATAAATTAACTGGCCTTGCTGTTCCAATAATTTTGGGGAAAACTGTATAATTAAAACACTGAATATATTGAATTACAAGACCTATGATATAACAGGGTAGTAGAAGGTATGTTACATAAACAGCAGGCATGCCTAATGTGCTTACTTTACCTAGAATAAATGTCACCCCTTCTTATTATTTTCATCACCTCTTTAAATTGAATGATTCAAATTTTCAGTGCACACACATTATTCAGATATCAATTTTCTTCAATTCTGTTTACTTCATATTTGCTTTAAAGGGACAGAGTGCACTGAATAATAAAACGAATAATTTAAATCCAACAGTCATTTGAAAAACCTTTTTGTGTTTGATGTTTTTGTTCTCATGTCCTTGGTGCACTTCTTCTTGCAGATCATAACTGAAGACAAGCAAAGTTTGCTAAAAAAAAAGTACATATATTTATCACTTGTCATTTCTTTCTGCTTTTTGGCCTGTTTTTCATACTTGTTGAATTTTATATTGTCCTTCATGTTGATTTTTCGGACTGTATTTTATCTTGAGTTTTGTTTCATTTTAAAACTGTGTGTGGTAGCATAGAAGCTCAATGCTTGAGTAAGCAGTGAGCTTCTTCTTTGTTTTTCTACTTTTTTGTTTAGACTTTTATGACAGACCATCTCTGTGTGAAATGCTTAATAGCCCTCAAACTTAAGCTCTTGTTGGGTTAACACCATTCTCAAATCATCTAATTCCAGAGTTACTAATAAGCCTCACCAGGATGGGCTATTCCTGTATCAGCTAGTTGATACTGGATCCATTAACCCTGGAATACGTTAGTGTCTCCCCACACTCACCTTGGATGAAAATCAGTTGTTTATTGCAAATCTTGAACCTACCATCCAAATGCCACAGCAGAAATCGAGAGTCATTAGACTGTAACTACAGTTTCCTGTTCTTCACTGGTCCTCCGCTGCTGTAGCCTATCCGCATCAAGGTTTAACTTGTTGTGCATTCAGAGATGCTCTTCTGCATACCTTGGTTGTAATGAGTGGTTGTTTTAGTTACTGTTGCATTCCTATTAGCTCAAAGCAGTCTGGCGAGTCTCCTCTGACCTCTGGCATTGAGGTGGGATGTTTGCTTTTTCAGCCCATTCTCTGTAAACCCTTGATATGGTTGTGTGGGTAAATCCCAGCAGATCAGCGGTTTCTAAAATCCCCAGACCAGTCCATCTGGCACCAACTACCATGCGTTCAAAGTCACTTAAATCACTGTTTTTCCCCATTCCTATGTTCACTTTGAGTTTTTGCAGGTCATTCTGATCACGTATACATGCCGAAATGCACTGAGTTTCAGCCATGTGACTGGCTGGTTAGATAGCTGTGCTAATGAGCAGTTGAACAGGTATGCCTGATGAGGCGGCTGGTAAATGTTTCTTGTATCACTTCTTTCAGAAAGCCTCTCTTATATAGTATCAAAAGACTTCCTCTCCTTTTTCTTTAAAGAAGAAAGTGTAATGCAAACAGCATAACTTGAGTTTGAACTAATATTTTTTTCCAGTTTGAGATCTTTTTCTTTCACAGACTTGAAACTATGCGGCACCATAGTGAAGTCAGAAATGACATTTAAATGCTGCAGTGAGGAAAACAGCCTTGGGAGAAAATACAGCAGCTAACTTTTCAATATAACAAGCAAGGGCACTTTACTGAATTAGTCTTTCCACACTGGAGGAACAAATGCTATCCCGTTCTACAATTACCTGAAAAACTAGACTGAACTTGACTGATTTTTGCCAATTTGCCTTTTTAAAAAAAACACAGGTAAGACAATTTCATGCCCTATATGAATCATATACTTGTTGGAGTGAGAATGCATGAGAAAAGGGGTGTTTAATACCCAGATTGTATACAATACTCAGCTGAAGTTATGTCTAATTGAACATGCCATCTAGATACACTTGGAGAATGAAGTTAAGAGGCCTTTAAAAATGTTAAACAGTCTGATGAAAGAATTTGTGTAGCCTGGGATGGATGTTTGCTTTGTGCCTCATGTCAAATGTCTGTATAATCAGGCATTTATGTCTTCTATATGAGCGTATCCATATAGTTTATGCATAATTATATGATTTGTATGATTTCATCTGCCCAAGACAGCAACTTATGATGAAACAGTCATCGTTGTGGCTCCTGGTGTAGTAGTATTCTTTCCCATGTTTCAGTAATAGAATTATGCACCCCGTTTATTGGGAGAATGGAAATAGAATAAACATTCAGACAAAGCTGTGCAGGTGTTAATGACCTTCATTCGACCTTTGAGCTGTCTGACAGGTTGTCTAGCTACACAAATAAATTGCGTTATCACCTCATTCAAAACTGAATAAATATTCTTATTTGAAATGTCAAAACCAAACCTCAAGATATATTTTTATATTCAAGTACAGAATTTCCTGGAATCTGATGAAAACAGGAAACAGTAAATGGAAAAAAGAAACTCCGAAATAGTCTGAACTACTAATGTTTGTCATGCGCCACAATTTGGGGCTCTTTTCAAAAAATTGCTATGTGTCATAATTCATTATTTATTTAATCACTCTCTGGACCATTAGAGTGCATTGGCGTGTGTCCTATAAATAGCAATGCCTAAATGTAGTACTGTGCCATAATGTCTCCTACTTAAAAAGCTGGAATTGTAGCATCCTCGATCAGAGGATGGTGTCGGCCTCTGCGCTGCAGTTACTAGTCTTGAACACTAGGGGGCAGTGTACCCCTGTCAGTCAAAAGTAGAGCTCATGTTTCAGTTTTAAACCAGCTTCCATAAACTATAAAACAGTCTTTGTCTTAAGTTGACTGCTGCAACGAGTGCACTATAATGTAACTATGTGCTACAGCTATGACTCAGATCTTCTCACAGCTGATGAACTGGAATTTGAGTCTCATAAAGAGAAACAATAAATGAAACTGAGTCAGCAGGCAAAGTGAAGAGGAATAATTCTTGTTTCTGTCCAGCCAATAGAAAAAGCAGCATAGAATACACAATTCCTTTCCTAATGCCTGTTCTGTATGAGCACGCACAGAGGCAGATTAGACACTGGAAGCACTGGGACATAGCCTGGTGGTCTAAGGCTTCTTTGGTCTACTGTGAGTTTGAATGACATGACAGACCTCTCAGAATCTGCACTTTAAACATGACTCTGTCTCCCTTTCATTTAAACTTTATGCTCTAGCTACAGCACACATAGTCAGTGGTGACTAGACTGTTGGGGCTCTACAGGCAAAAATTCACAGGGGGCCCCTCCAACCAGTGTTGATCACCTTCTTCTTCTTTGTGTTATGAATCCGCATTTGGCAAAGTTTTTACGCCGGATGTCCTTCATGTTCTAAATAATCTAACAGTATAACAGTAACATGTTGATAAAATCAATTTAAAAAGCTGTCATGTTACAGAATTAGATTTCCTCAAATTTAAATTTTGAATGCTCTTCTTGGGCATAGAGTCCCCTATTCATTGTTTACTATGTGCATTTCATTTGATAGAGACAATGTAAAAGTTATAATACAGAGGATTAAATGTGTGTTTAAATATACATTTTCCAGCATCATAAAACTCTACACTACACTACAGATATGGAAAATTCAAGAAAATACACACTAAACACAGTAATTTCTACATGCAGATTAATCCACTGTGGCGACCCCTTGGGGAGAATAGAAGGGGGCAGCCGAAGGAGACCTTAGTAATTTGGAATATACTTGTCCACATTTCTTCACTCCCAGAAGGATAACTCCTTTTCCTTTTTGTTGAGTGGCTTTCACTGTTGTCAGGTTTAAACAGAATAATTTGCAACAGGATTCAAGTCAGATGGGCCACCCGTATAAACTTTGCACGTTGCCACTGCTGTAGTTTAAAGTTTGTGAGCACCGGGGCGTTCATCTCAAAGATGCACATGCAGGCATGGGATCTTCAGAGAGCTGTGCATAAATGAATGCCTGAAAAACTCAATGAACTGAAGGAGTAATGTAACAAAGAGTTGGCCAAAATTCCTCTGATGTGAGAAAGTCCTACAGAAAACCATTACTTCAAGTCAGTGCTCCTGAAGATGGTTCTACACTGTAAAAAGAGAATTGCTGGAACGACTTCATTATATTATGTCAACACATGATTGAATTAGGTTTCTTTAAATCAAGTTAACACATCAGATCACCCCAACAGATTTAAGTTAGATGCACTTTAATCATTTAAGTGTCTTTAAATTAGAATTTTGGATTATTCTAACTTAAATTTCAGAAAAGCCAAAAATTTCAAAAGTTTAACTTCTTAGCTTTGTACCTTCATAGCTCCCTCGTGTTCTCCCCAAGGGGTCTCCACCATAATCTGCATTGGTAATTTGGAAGAGGTTTTATGCCGGATGCCCTTCCTGACACAACCCTCCATGGTGAGAGAGACATGTAACCCACCTGGAGTCTAACCTGGGACCTTTTGCTTGTAAGGCACAAGCGTAAACCACTACACTACAGAGACACTAACTTATTTATTAGCTTTACTCCAAAGTATTGCATTACTCATTTCCAACATAACCCTTTTTGCTTCAAGTACATTTTACAGTTATAGTGTCTTCAAAAGCTGTTGGTATTATAAGATACATTTCTGTAGTAATAAGGTCCACAAAATATCTGTCAGTTTCAGTGTGAGTTTTTTCAATCAACTTGAAGTTTTAATTAAGACAAACTGAAATCGGGCAACCACCAAATTTATTTTTCCTGAAGAAAAAGTGTAATATATGATAATTATTAATAGTATAATAATATTAATAACCTAATTAAGTTTTTTCAACAATTCTCTTTTCTATGGTGTACAAGTTACTGAATCATAGAGTGTACTTTTTTCAAATGATTGCAGAAGATCCTGTGAAAACTCTCTTCATCATGTGACTGTAGGTATAGGAACTAGAAGTGTTCCTTGTTAATGATGCTTATTTTTGGCAGGAATCATGTACAAAAACTATCATCTCAGAGATGCCAGCATCTGAGCAGGGACTTAATCCAGAAACCTGCAGCTTATTAGGCTGCTCTAATCTCTGGTCCTTGTCTCACCCAAGTTGCCCAGTCAAAATTTCTAGCTGCCTGCCCAAACATAGCAGGCTAGATCCAGCCCTGGTTTGGAGTGAAAAAAAATTGTTGTTAATAATCTAAACATATCACATAGTATACACCTTATTTAATCAGGACACAGCATACCATAATAACAGTCATTATTATGTGTTATTAGTAACAACTGAAAAACAAATACAAAAAAAAAATGATCAAAGAGGAACACTGATAAATGAAGACGTGTCAGATTTCTAAAGCACTGTTTTTCACTCCATCTCATAAACAGCAGAAATTTCCAGAAATATCTGAACCAGTTACATGATTTTTAACCATCTAAAGAAATGCTTTCTCTCTCTCTCTCTCTCTCTCTCCCATACACTGTACAACTTCTGCAGGGACTTTGCGCTTCTTGCGCGCCATCATCCAACAGTTTGTCTCAGAGAAGTGCGGGCATGTGCACGCGTGGGCGGCGCGCCAGGTCGGATCATACAGGTGGAGGTAGATGCTGACGGATGCGGACCTTTGAGTGGTACCGCGCTGCTGCCGTGGGAGAGGATGGTTAGGACAGCGCGGGCTTTAAAGGGTTTTCCAGATAAAAATGACAGCGGTACCTGCGATGAAGGAGGCGCACAACTTCACAGAGGAGCGCGACCACACCAAACACCTGAACGCTGCCGACTGCCTTTTTCTTTCTATACTGCCCCAAGGACAGGTAGTTTCCGTGCTGATTTGCGTGTTTGCCTTGCTGACCCTCTTCTCATTTCTTGTGAACGCGCTCGCCATGTGCGCTCTCGGACAGTCGGAGGAGCTCTCCTGGCAGCCGCGCTTTATTCTCCTCAAGAACCTGATTCTCAGCGACCTCTTGCAGACCGCGACCTTCGGTCCGGCGGTCATCCACTCACTGATCCAACGCCGCACAATGGCGTTCAACGCCTGGTGTTACGCGCAGTACTTTTTGGGCGGCGTCGGCATTTTCTGTAGCCTTGTGACCATCGCCTGCATGGCGCTGGAGCGCTACCTGTACGTGTGCCATGCCATTCGGTATTTGCCCATTTTCTCCAAGATTCGCCCGCGGGGCGTCCTGGCCGGGATTTGGGTCTACTCTGTGCTCGTCTGCGTCGCCGAGCTTGCGCTGTTGCGCAGCGGGGGCGGAGAGAAGAACGACACGGTCACCACGGGGCTCCTGTGCGAGCCAGACGTCATGGAGCAGCACCTGGGGTTCCCCCGCGCGGCTGCCGTCGTTCGGAAAGCCATCGGCTTCTTCACGCTCCTGGTGTGCCTGCTGATCTACGCGTTCTCCTACCTCAGGATGTACCAGGACGCGCGTAACGCGGTGATGCCGTTCAACGCCGTAAACGTCACGGCGCGCAGGACTGTGCTGTTTTACTGCGGGATGCTGTTCCTGCAGCTGCTGCCGCTGCTCATCAAAGTCCTGTCGGACGCGCTGTGGGAGATCGGAGGTCCAAAAGCGATGATTGGTGCGTCCTCCCAAGTGTTCTGCAAGGTCAGGTCAACTCCCACGGCCACGGCGGCGGCGCTTCACATATCGCTGCTGATCCTGCTTCTAGTGCCACCGTGCATCAACCCGCTGGTGTACGGGCTGAGGAACGCGGAGATGAGGCGGGCGCTGAGCAGCATGCTGCGCTGGTGGTCGGAGAGAAGGGGCGCGGAGGAGCGCGCACCCGAGGGAATCAGACTGGAAAACGCGGCGCGTCAGAACGGAGCGCAGGCGGGGTAGGCTCATGTGATAGAGAGGTACAGTTAATCTGGATCACTTGATGGAAGGAAAGAAACGGACATTTATTTATTCTGCAAGCCTGAAGTTTGTACAGCAGCTGCAGGGAAGACAGTTTAAACTTTATAAATCTGTGATGTGGGTCAGCTTCTCTGTGCTGTTTTAGACAAAGACTGGGGATCCCCTGCAGTAATCGCAGTGGCCTTATATATTCAAGTTAAGCGATGTTGCTTTTGTGGTGTAGTTTAATTAATACATGTATTTATATTGTATTCAAAAGATGAATGTAAACTTGTGATGTTGCAGGAACTGAAGGAAATCCTGTTTTCAAAATGTGAATAGTCAAATAGTGCTTTCAGATTTGAGACATTTTGCACTGGTGTGATCAGACAGCTGGCTGCTGGTAGGACCAGTCTTGATTTATATGACTTCAGAAAACACACACACACACCCACACACACACACACACACAGTACTGAAAGTATTAGTGCCTCACAACATGTTGTTGCAGACACTATGCATCCTTTCTTTACCTCAGATATACTGTTCCCCCTGTTGTTAAAGTCTTGTCTAGGTCTGCATATTTTGTCATAGGAGTAGGAGTGCTTTTGTATGATGATTGCACTCATTTCAGTTTTGATATGTACTGTAAGGATACAACTGAACAGTGAATAAGCTAAAATAATGTGTAATTACAAAGTAGGATAGGAAGGTTGATTTGCACCATACTATGATATACACCCCTAAAATAAGGTGTATTGAGGATGTAAGGTGGGGAGGTTAAGCTGCTTCATAATATGGCCCTAAAAGTACTGTGCATTTATAGCAAAATTACTACTATTAATACTTACAATATAATTTGTGTCTCCATTCTTTTAAAATTGCTACTTTAAAAAAAATCAATTCATCTATGCACTTTCTTCTGCTTCTCAAATTCAGGGTTGTGGGGGGCTAGAGCCTACACCAGCTGCCATGAGGTGAGAGGCAGGGTACACACTGGACAGGTTGTCAGGACTAAGACAGACAGACACTGACAAGTACATTCACAGCCATGGCCAATTTAGAATTAACTTAACCCTGCATGACTTTGAAGAGTTGGGCTCAGTACACTCATACAGACAGAGCCCCAGCTGGTCAGTGCAACAACCTAGGACCTTCTTGCTCTGTGAGGTAAAACTGCTAACCACCATGTGTCATTCCTTAAAGTCCCCCAGCTTCTTCTCTTCTTCATGTCTCAGCTGCTCCCGTTAGGGGTCGCCACAGCGGATCATCTGCCTCCATCAAACCCTATCCCTTGCATCCTCTTCCCTCACACCAACCCTCTGCAGGTCTTCTTTCACTACATCAATCAATCTTCTCTGTGGTCTTCCTCTTCTCCTCCAGACTTCTCAGCCTGAGCTGTCCCTCTGCTGTACTCATTTCTGTCCATCCTGTCCATCTCCTGTCCATCCTGGTCACTCCCAGAGAAAATCTCAACATCTTCAATTCTGCCACCTCCAGCTCTGCCTCCTGTCTTTTTGTCAATGCCACCGTCTCCAGACCATACATCATAGCAGGTCTCACTACTGTCTTGTAAACCTTCCCTTTCACTCTTGTTGCTATCCTTCTGTCACAAAGCACCCCTGACACTCATCTCCACCCACTCCACCCTGCCTGAACTCTCTTCTTCACCTCTCTTGTGCTCCGTCCATTGCTCTGGATGGTTGACCCCAAGTATTTAAACTCATCCACCTTCACTACCTCCTTGCATCTTCACCATTCCACCTGCCTCCCTCTCATTTATGCACATGTACTCTGTCTTGCTTCTGCTGACTTTCATTCCTCTTCTCTCCAGTGCATGCCTCCACCTCTCCAAGCTCTCTTCCATCTGCTCTCTATTCA
>VUQH01031991.1:0-14436 GCA_015106775.1 Etroplus canarensis
GCCTGTAGGGTCCCCCGACACAAACAGAGTAATATAGTGTACGCTGTTAAGTGCCAGGAAGATTGCCAGGATCTATACATCGGGGAAACCAAACAACCTCCGGCGAAGCGGATGGCACAGCATAGTCCCTACATTTAAAGTCCCTACTCTCACCTCCACCCTCCTACCTTTCCTTCTCTCTCTCTGCCTCCTAACACGCTTTCCCCCTCTCCCCCTCCTTGGTCTTCGGCCAACAGTAGCATAGTTTCCACCGGCACCCTGTTGGCTAACGGCACCGGAGGCGGTCGTTGTTAACCCGGGCCGCGACCGATCCGGTATGGAAGTCTTGTTATGAATCCGCATATTTGATTTGGCACAGTTTTTACGCTGGATGCCCTTCCTGACGCAACCCTCACCATTTACCCGGGCTTGGGACCGGCACTAGGACTACACATGGCTGTAATAACTGCAGCAAAGACCTTCTTAGCACATTAGAGACTGCTTTCTTTTAAACTTAGTGGATCACACAGATGTACTATAAATGTTTTTACTTCTCATCAGCTGTTATTTGATTGCATAGTCTTTTGGTATCTACATTTTTGAAAGTATTGGGTCAATACCAATCTTCAGTGACAATGTGGCTGATAGTCATTGCTTTCTTGTTGTTATTTATTAACACTTTAGAGCAAAATATATGTTACAAAGCAGATATAACAGATAACACATATTACACCAGCCACTGAATTTCAAACGTGTTATTTGCTGATAGGACTATAGTAGTCGGCTAGGCTGATATCTTTAGTTATCTTAATTCATACAATGTCCTATCTAATTTAGTCTTCGTGAACTCTATACTTTGAGTTAATGAATATAAATGCTAAAAAATTTGCTGGGGAAAATGTATTAGATATTAAAAAGTAAAACGTCTACTCTAAAATTCTGAAAATAACATGAGTTTGAATTTTTTTAAATTCCTTTTAAAGTCCCTTTAGATAGATGGACTTAAAATTTATGTTTGTAAAGTCTAGCATAAGAGTCTAGAATAGAAAAGACTAGAATAAATTAACACTTTCCCCACCAGTGTACTGTTTTGAACTTACCAGTCATTCATGTTTCACTAATCTTTCAAGACGCCCCAAAATGTTTTTGTTTTCCAAATATACACTCAGCAGCCACTATATAAGGTACACCTATTCAACTGATTAATGCAAATATCTAATCAGCCAGTCACACTGCATTTAGGTATATAAATGTGCTTAAGACTACTTGCTGAAGGTGATTTAAGTGACTTTGAATGTGGCATGGTTGTTGGTGCCACTCTGGCTGGTCTGAGTATTTCAAAAACTACTCACCTACTGGCATTTTCCCACACAACCATCTCTAGGGTTTACAGAAAATGGTCCGAAAAAGAGAAAGCAGTAGTACTCAAATGACCTCCACAGTCACCGGATCTGAATCCAATAAAGCACCTTTGGGATGTGGTGGAATAAGGGGGATTAGCTTCAGTGATGTGCAACAGACAGATCTGTGTGATGCTACCATATCAATATGGACAAAAATCTCTGAAGAATGTTTCCAGCACCTTGTTGAATCTGTGACAAGAAGAATTACAGCAGTTCTGAGGGCATAAGCGGGTACAACCGGCTACTACCAAGGTGTCCTTAAAGTGGCCAATAAGTGTATATATCAACATATAACATGACACACTGACATTAGAGTGAAGTTAATCCTCTTGTCTGTTACTTTCATAAAAACAAAAGTATTCTCCTTACAAGTGTACTGTTTATTTATTATAGCAATGTCCTCAGACTTATTACTGCTTGTACAGAAAAGAATTCGCACGAAAACACTACCCTCGGTAAAAGTGGGTGAGACACGGTTATAAAAATGTAGATTAATAACTTATAGGAAAACACACAAAAGCTGAAATGTATCCAAAGTTAAACTTTACTTAAAATTCGATTTAATACTGAGGGCTTAATGTGTCCTACCGATTTTACAGCAGCCAGTATATTTATGACTGAGCCATCCAGCTTTTGTCCATTGGCCTCTATGTCTCCCAGAGAGTAGAAATCTCTGGAGTCCTTAACAGGCAGGTGAATCAATGGCAGCAGCCTGTCAGTGGTGTCCATATCAGCACATAAACACACCTGGGAATGAGCCTCTGCCAGCAGCAGCCTGTAAGGGCTGAGACAGCAGGTGCCATCATTAGATATTACACACTGTTGCATCATATTTTGCACAGCTTTACATTATATTTGCCTTACTTGTCACCAGCTAAGGTGACCATGATTTTTAGATATACATCTGTATTAAAATGTCTAATTACCTTGGTGTCATGGGGCAGAATCGATCTCCTTTCTCTAGGTCTTTGGTGGCAACTAAAGGGTTTTCAATTGTGACTGGCAAAGAATGAATGAGAACCAGTTAATGTTTAACTGTGTGCCTTTTCTCACTGTCTAAGCGTCATGGCTTAATTTGCATTTGCAAAAAATAATTTTATAATTTTATCAAAAAAGTTTGCTGGCTTTAACCAATAATCTTTCAAAAGATGACATATCATGTTCAAAGAATTAACCTCGTGAGTTTTTAGAGAAATAATCATAGCTGAACATGACCATGAATTAATTTCATGGCAGCAATGTATTAATGAAGAGAAAATAATCACTTTTGTGATCATTTTTACTCTAAATCCACCAACTTTAAGAGAGACCTGCTCACCACAGTCTCCAATGCTGAAGCTGCTGGTGAGCCAGTTGATATATGCATCATTTCCCCAAGCGGTCACATTGATGAAGAAGTCCGGTGAGTCCTTAATGGTGAAGCCGAATGTACATCTGTCCATACCAATATCTGAATTTCAGACATACAAGTTTAGTTACGGATGCAGTTCAAGAGCAAAAAAAAAGGAAAAAGAAGGCAGGCTTAAAAATGACCACCAGCAGAGGGCGCTAGTGTCCTAGACTTTGAAGTGCAGCTGAAAATGACAGTGATGGTGCTCTCATAGAAATAAAAAGATACTAACTTTTTCTGTCAGGGAAGCTTTTCACATCAGTTTTTCCAATGATGATGCCTGCCACTTTCTAGAAAACATACATGCAAGGACAACTTCAGTGTCTGGTACTGACAATTCAATAATTCAACACAACTCGCATCAAAACAAGCCTGAAAATACACCTTGTAACATCAGTGTAGGGTGACCAGATGTCCTGCTTTGTACAGGACCACACAGCATTTTGAACTATTTTTCCACGTCCTGCATGTTGAGACAACGTTCCACATTTTGATTGGTTCTGTAGCTTTCAAAAATTCACACTGAATGGCAAACATTTTTTTAAAGTCTGCTTCTTATCCAATTGCTACAAAGAACGCACGGAGGGCTGTCTGCCCAGGAGCTCGATTTGATGCCAAACTGAGCACGTGTGGGGTCACCGGTCACCTTAAATTCTGACGCTACATATGAGTGGGAAAATTAGTCAACCCACAGTTAAAGGTTATGCAGATTTTGACAGGACACGAAAAATATCACAAAGAAAATGTGAAACTATTTAATACCTGGGTAAAAGGCGATTCTCAGAGTTTTCTTTTTTTTTGACAGATTTATTTTTCCAATTCGGGGGGGTGGGGATACAACTTGAAGTGATACAATGCATGTGCGTCTCAAAAAGTTATGTGTTAGTATACACTTTATGGATACATTTCTTAACTTAAACCCAAAGAAGATTACTAGACAGATAATATAACAGTGGCTGAAATAACCAGCATTTACCACACTGTGCAGCACAGCCAATCATATACATCAACAGACAACAGTAATAAATTAACGGCGGTCATTTTTCCGTATTTGGAGATTTCAAAAACATGTAATGTGGTTGTAGAAAGCAGCAGTCACAGTTTCAGTGAGCTGCTTACCCAGGGTTCTGGATGTGCTGACTGAACCTTTGACTTTCTTTTCTACAGCCTATGTGGGCTCACCTGCAGTTGTTGCAGTGATAACAAAACTGACAAGATCTGTTTGAGGTTTTGTTCCCATGTGGTTTGATTTATCTAATTTATTAAATAAAAATTTTGCATAGGGTGTTGGATTGAAGGACTTAAAGTGAACAATGACTTTTAAGTACATGGTTGTTCTTAAGCTTTATTGTAATGTACCTTCGGCTGCTCCCTTGTATTCTCCCAAAGCAGTCGCCACAGTGGAGTAACCCACATTAGTAATTTGACAGAGGTTTTACACCAGATGCCCTTCCTGACACAACCCTCCATGGTGAGAGGGGCTTGTGCCCCCACCTGGAATTGAACCAGGGACCTTTTGCTTATAAGGTGATGTACAAACCACTACACTACCAGGGACACTTCTGTGAAAGTCACATATGCAAACAAATAGTTGACTTTGTGTGTGTTTGGGAAGAGATGGAGGATACTAATGTTATGCGCTGGGTGTTACTACACAGGACCACCTCACTTTGCAAAAGCTTAGGGAAGAATTCTTCTGCTGTCTGATCATCCATGTCCTGTTTACATTTGTCAAAACTCAGATTTTAGACATTAATGTTTAAGCCTTGTTAATTGGATGTGTCACACTCTCAGTCTTCATTGTGGTAAAGACCATAAAATTGGATTTTATGAACATATCAATCTGCAATAGATGTAAACTTGCAGAGGAGAGTAAATAACAGAAAATTCAACCTTCTGTGATACAGTGGAGTGCAAGAGTGTGGCTCCAAATGCCAACTGGAAAGCAAAATGATTTAAACAAAAACAAGCTTTTAATGTAACTCCATATATAAACAGACTCCAAAGGTGCCAGTTGAAATCCAAAACATACAAAGGGCAAGAAAAATCTCTCTTGGCTTCTCATGAACAGTTTACACAGGAAGCATAACAGACACTGTGACAAAGATTAAGGGGAAGCCAGAACTAGTTACACATATAGCTGATTAGGGAGTGGCAAATGGGGGAGGAATGAGGCACAGTTGAAAGAAATCACACATTGCTGAAGACAGTTAGGACAATTGGAGGGAGAGAGACAAGAAGCAAAACTAACACAGGACAAAAAAGAAAACAAATGTTCAAAATAAAACAGGAAATAGCCAAAGAACATGAATACTAACAGCTGACAAGATGTACAAGACAAGGAAACCCAGAGGAATTTTGGTGCACTCTTTAAAACGTTGCCTCAGCTCACTGACGTTTGCGGAAATCAATTTATGCACAGCTATCTTGCACAGTATTTCAATCGAGTTGAGGTCTGGACTTTGCAACACCTTAATTCTTTTCTTTTTAAGCCATTCTGTTGTAGATTTTCTGGTGTTCTTGACTTCATTGCCCCGTTGCATGACCCATTTTTGGGCAAGCTTTAGCTGTCGGACTGATGGCCTTGCATTTTACACCGGCATACTTATATAGAGGAGTTCATGGTTGACTCAGTGACCAAAAGATGCCCAGGTCCTGTGGCTTCAAAACACACCTAAATCATCACCCCATATTTTTCTGATGTAAAAAAACAGACCATGATAAATAATTTCAAAATCTATAAAATTCAACTGAAAAAGAAACAATTTGGTTAGGGGGAAAAAATGGTGAAAAAATAGTGACACTGCATGACATCACAAATGACCACAGTAGGGAGTATGCCTGAAAATTCTGGCCAAAAGGTTTCTGATCATTTGAATAAGTTTTCTGTGACCTGATGATAAAAAAAAAAGATCATAACCAAAGGAGGGGATTATACTCAGTTGCAGACATGGAAACCAAATGAGTAGTCATTTCTGTTATACTTCTTTGAAGTCCACATAACATCAGCTGAAGGGTGCATGAATAGTTGGTTAATAGTACTGTTGTGTCTTCACAGACACATTTGCGCAGTCACTTAAAAGGTCAGCAGATTCAAGTGGATCACATCATACTCTTGGATGTGGAAATTATAACATGCCTGTAACTGGGGAGAGGTGACGCCATAAAGAACAGCTTATAATCTCATCTGTCAACATCTGCTTGAGTACAATCCCTTTTATTAACATTACTGATTTTTTTTTTCTGATTAACAATAGGTTTTCATGACTACAGCTACTTTAAGCTGTCCTGATTTTTGAACTTGATAGAAAGACTACAGAGCATAAATTCAGATCCTGCTCCCTTGATGTGACATTTGGTTTAAATTAATGCTGTCCTACCAGTTTTTATCTGCCCTTTACCAAAATACAGCAGCAGTGAAATATGCCTGATTTCTTCTTTCGGGAATTCCAGCAGACTCAGAATCTTAGCTCTGTCCAATCAGAAGAGAATGAGCCTTCAACAAAGTTACTAACAGCATAAACACAGAGCAAGTTGGTAAAGTCTGACCAGTTCTCATGGCAGGTCATGAAATAGTTACGAATTAGCAATGTACTTTTCTCATGTTCATAGACATGAATTCTTACGTATTTTCATGTCACAGCGCACAAAAGTCAAAGTATTGTATTTCAGTGGGAAGTATATATCATGTCATGACAACAATCTTTTCCTGCCAAAACAGAGAGGCAGCACGATGGCAACAAAGAAAGCAAAACGTAACCGTTGTATTTTAACCCAAATCAAGGTCTTTTTCTAAACGTGATCTAGTCATGTTTAATACCTACACCTAACCAAGTCCTTTTGTCATGCTTAATCCTAACCAGCTCAATGTTGGTGGCAACACTTTAAAAAGTGACATATTTGTGATTAACATATTAAAGTGTGAAAATTTGTGCTATGTAAGACTTGAACTTTGCTCTGTCCTGTTGCAGACTTTTTTGTTTTTTAAAAGGTGGTAAAAAAAAAATAACTTAACTAATGTGGGGAAATTTGTGTTGGTAAAGTCTGTTGGGCTTTCACACCCAAGCCTACAAGGCTCATCAGGCCAGAGCTTATCCCCGATTTCTGTAGCGTGAAGCGACTTAGGAGTTAGACTCCTCCTGGATGGGACACTAGTCCATCGCAGGTTACTGTCCCAGGATTTTACTGGTACCCATTTTTTACTGCTGGGTGGACAGAAATTTGTGTTGAGGAGCACAACAAAATTGTAAAATTTGTGTCCAGGGACACTAATTAATAGATCAAAGTGATTTCATGAGACTGGGTTGCAAAGTCATGCTTTTTTGACCACAGTAAGTCACATCACACAGCTCCCCATTTTACCACAAGGTCATACCTCACTATTGTCATCAAGGTAGAAACTTTGACTTGTTATATATGCCTGCTGACGAGTGTTTACTTGTGCCCACACATAACCTAATAATAGCTTGACCTTTATGCTGTATCAGTTACTTATGTCTTTGAATATTTAATCATGCGAAAGCAAGGTAAGAGATCTCTCATTTCCAACGTTTCTTTCTTGCTCTTCATCTGCTTTCCCCTCAACCCTCTCTCCCTCCAAACTGGTCTTTATCTGTGAACTTTACTTGACCCTCTTCAACTAATCTGCCGTGCTCTGGAGAAAAATGCAGAGGTTTAACAGGCTCAGGAACCTAAGGGCTAAAGTAATGCAAGGTAAAAGGAATAAGAGATGCTGCACATAGCATAGGCTAATGCCAGACTCTTCAGAATTGTCTGCTATCTTTCATCATGGTCTCACTGTAAGAGACCTCATCATTTATGTCAAAAGTTTCCTATTAAATCAATATCACGTATGCTTCATTATGTTAATGCCCTTCATAGAGTGTTTTAATGCATTCATTAGTTCCTTCAGTTTAGTTTATTTCTTTCCCCTGCTTAGTTACTTTCTCCTCATATCTGTTAATTCTACCTGCAAGTAAGACCATCCAGTTCATTTTTTAGACTAGTATAGTAAAATGCAAAGCTGAAATATTTACCATGGTTGGCAACTTGTCTGTACTCTGCTGAGGAATGTTGATTGCTTGCTTTATTGTTGGATTTTGCATTGCACCCTTGCCAGTAGTGTCCATTCTAAACTGGGCCAGCGGACTGGAAGCGACGCAGTTCACACCATGTTTGTATTTTCACGGATCAAAAATCAATTTAAACCCACTCCTTTCACACTTGGATAGCTGGCACTTTTTTGCAGTTTTTGCAATGGCTGCTTTAAATAATCAGCAGGGTTCCGCTCAAAATTCCACAACATCGCCTCAGATGTCTTTCTGTCCTAGAGGGCAAAAGCATGCAGAGAAATTTGAGCGAAATTGTCCGTGATCTCGAATCTTCCTTACACACTTTACAAGTTTTTCCTCTCTTCCACCCAACAGTACAAAGAAAGGAAGGAGTAGCTGCAGTGAGTGGACAAGAAAGATGAAGGACAGATAGATGGAAATGATAAAAGCATAAAAACACAAAGATGGTCAGAGGACTCGGACGTAAGGAACTTGTTATTGGTTCTTCTAATTTTTGTTTGTGTAATTCAGCTGCTTTGTAAAGGCTGGTAAAGCTTTACAAAAAGCATGTTAAGGAGTGACTATGTGATCATAAACTGGGCACAGCTTCTATTCTCTAGGAAGCATTTCTCCATTATCATACCACCTTGAAAACCTTATTTATTCTATTTGTCATAGAAATATTTCTTTAAAAGAAATACTGTGTTTATACGTTTCATAAGCACAGGAAAATAACCTTGTTGTCAGTTTATTTAATTTTCAAATGCTATAAGAATGAAGAAGCCAGTCAATAGATAAGAAGTGGAACAAATTATAGCAGTTGACTCTAGATAGACTTTACTTTTTCACCAACTGAAAAAATGGCTTTCTGATTATTCAGTTTCACATTTTGACCTGCAGCATATTCACCCGAAGAAAACAGGTTTGTGTCTCTTTGAGAGGCGTACCCATGTAAAAAGCCCTCCTGAAACCCTTGAAAAAGCAACGCTATTCATTTTTCACCCAGTGCTGCCACTTTAACACATTGTTATTTTTGGTTTGCACTACTTGTGTGTAACCCAGAACATTGTATTGTTGCTATCCTTGAATTTATGCCTTCAATCATGCCACATAAAACATTCATTTATAACACGTTGGTTTTCAATGTCTAGGTTTTGTTCCCATCTTTTCACTTTTCACTCACTATGCAATATATATTCATCCATTGCTGCTTTAATGTGATTAACTGCAATAATGGTGCTGCACAAAATGTGATATCTGGCTTAGCAGAAAAATATTGAAGAACATATTATAATGAAGAACCGCATGTGCCGGCCTGCGTGCAGCCTGTTGCAGACGCTCCTTTTATTTCTCTAAGTTTTTTCAGTTTTCTTGTTGTTTTTATTTCCTTCATCTTTCTTTTTTCATTATTTAGGCTGTCTTCTCAACAATGCTGGCTGAAAAAGCGTTTTTGCCATTTTTGTCACTGTCGGATTGCTGTATTTGTTCTTCGGGACAGCAGACCACAGCGGACCACAGCAAATCACCTCTGCGATACTCCACATTGTTTACTCCTGGGATCAGCTGATTGCCCTGAAGCCAGCCAGCATCACGACCAAACCAGCAGACATTCCAGCTGATATCTGGGGAAAAAACACATTGTGGATGCAGAGGTGGAAAGAAGAAGAGGCTGAAGCGAGATGAGGTGAGACAGTGGAGGGCTTTGGCGAAAAGGAGTGTCTTCTGTCTCTCTCATGTCCTGGTCACTGGTAAACAAAATGGAGGGGCTGACCACGCTGGCCCAAAGTCACAGGGAGTACTCTTAGTCCAGTTTAATTTGTTTCTCAAAGACATGGCTGCACCAGGCTGTACCTGACGACAATGTGAGCATCAGTGGGTATTGTCTTGCTCGACTGCATCGCAAGCAGTGAGAAAAAATGGTGGTGGACTTGCTGTTTATATTAACAACCACTGGTGTAACCCCACTCATATTTACATCAAAGAGTGCATTTGTAGCCTGGACATTGAATTGTGTGCTGTCGGACTCTGACCATATTAACCACATGAGTTTTCGCACACCATCATACTGACTGTTTATGTTCCTAATCCCACATCTCCATCCAACATGTTACACCCTGCAATAGCCTGGTTACAGACTAAATACCCGAGTGTGTTCATTGCCATCTCGGAGGACTTTAATTATACAACATTAAACAAAACACTAACCACTTTCACCCAGTATGTGACCTGTCCCACGAAAGGTAAGAGGACATTAGATTTGCTGTATGCAAACATTAAGGATGCGTACAGCTTCTCTGTCCTCCCCCTACTTGGTGGATCTGATCACAATCTGGTTCACTTCACTCCCTGTTATGTCCCTCTAATTAAGAGGCAGCCTGTGATCACGAGGACAGTGAGGAAATGGTCAGCTTTGGGGACACTGAAGGGCTGCTTTTAAGGTGATTGACTGGCTGGTATTCTGTGAGCTGCAGGGAGAGGACATTGATGGGTTCACAGAGTTAATCACAGACTATATCAACTTTTGCACTGATGCCATGATCCCATCAAAAACTGTTAAGTGTTATCCAAACAACAAATCTTGGTTGACAAAGAACATCAAAGTGCTACTCAACAGGGAGAAGAGGACCTTAAGTTCTGGAGATAGGGAGGAGGGGAGTACAGTTCAAATGGAACTGAAATCATCATTAAAGAGGCCAAAGTCAACTACAGGAAGAAGCTGGAGTTTCAACCCCAGCAGAACAAAATGAGAGAGGTCTGGAGTGGTGTGAAGACCATCACTGGTTTTAGACTAAACAGTGACAAATGACTCCTGGCCCCCCAGGCTCATGGAACTCTTCACGCCCTGCATCCTAATGCCTTTATCCCACCCACCCCCATCACTTTCACTGCTAACCAAATCTGGAGACAGTTGATCAGACTCCACTCAGGCAAGTCTGCAGGCCCTGATGCAGTGAGCCCCCAAGTCCTGAAAGTTTGTGTCTCTTAGCTTTATGACATGTTGAACCATATTTTCCTGATTAGCCTGTATCTAAAAAGGGTCCTCATGCTGTGGAAGACGTTATGCCTCGTGGCTGTGCCAATGACGTCATGTGCCAGTAAAACCAAGGACTAGAAACCCACGGCCCTGACAACACACATTATGAAGACCCTTTAGAGAACTACCCTGGGAGAGCTCCAGCCTATGTTCAGCCACCTAATGGACCTCCTCCAGTTCACTTACCAGCCCCGACTTGGAGTTGAGGATACCACTATCTACTTGCTCAACCACATGTACACTCACCCGGACAAGCCACTGAGCACTGTGAGGGTCATGTTTTTTGACTTCACCAGTGCATTCAATACCATTAGGCAAGCTCTACTGTGTGAGAAGCTGTCAACGATGCAGGTGGATGCCTCACTTGTGGCCTGGATTATTGGCTACCTAACTGGAAGACCACAATATGTGTCTGAAATACTGTATGTTGGACAACCTGGTAGGCAACACCAGAGCCCTTTCAGGGGACCATTCTGTCTCCCTTTCTCTTCACCCTCTACACCACAGTTTTCTGATGACTCTGCAATAGTGGTGTATAACAGAGAGGGTGATGAAGAAGTGTACAGAACTGTAATAGGCAACTTTGCCACATGGTGCAAACAGAACCATCTGCAGCTTAACATTACAAAGACTAAAGAACTGGTTGTGGACATTAGAAGCAAAACACCAGTGACCCGTTTCCATCCATGGGGCCTGCGTGGAGATAGTGGAAAACTACAAATACCAAGGTGTTTGCATTAAAAATAAAGTGGACTTCATTAAACACACAGAAGTCATCTACAAGAAGGGCTAGAGCCATCTCTTTTTTTTTAGATGACTTAGGTCCTTTAGTATCTGCTGAGTAATGCTCGGGAAGTTTTGTGAGGCTGTGGTGGCCAGTGTCATCTTCTGTACTGTAGTGTGCTGGGGCAGCAGACTGAGAGTATCATTCACACTCTCTCCATGATGTGCTGAAGCACATTCAGCAGCAGACTCATTCCACTATGGTGCACCACAGAATGTCACAGGGGATCGCTTCTACCTATAACTCTGTAATTCCTCCCTGACACCTTGAGTAGTTCTTTCCATTGTCATATTTTGTACATTTTGTATATAGTGTTCAACTTTATTTATTTATAACATTATTTATGTTACATATTGCACTTTATACATTTGTATTCATACATTTTAATCTTAATTTTTCTGCCTTTCAGATTTATTTTATTTATATTTAACTGAACATTTGTAACTAATTTCCCCTTTGATTCTGATTCTGATTCTGAAAGCAAAGGCAAGACCAGAAAGAGAAAGATACTTGATTAGAGTAGCTGCATAAAAAATTAGCTTTAGAAAACATTTCAAAGTTTAATCTAAACATTTATCTAGACAATCTAGATATTTCGGGAAACAGCCTTTAAAAATATTTTGAAAGAACTCAAGAAGCATCTTATTCCTAATCATCAAGCACAAAAGTATAGGCCTTCAGGAAATACTTCTATAAGATTTTAAAGTATGTGGGAATTTTTGCCCATTTATCTAGAGGAGAATTTGTAAGATGAGCACGTAGCTTGCCAATCAAGGCAAGATACTAGCTTATTTTCCCATTAATAGATTCAATCAATATTATTAGACTGCAACAGAGTTGTGTGTGTGCTCACACCTCTGCATTCTTTAAAATCAGTATAGAGAGTGGCTATATGGCTTGATCATCATCTCACAATTAGAGAGAAAAAAGAAGAGGTTTATGTCTGCTAGTTTGATTCTAAATTAGATCTTAATGTAATTGTGTGTTTGCAGAAATGCTAGTTTATCCCCTACACTTAACTCTTTGCTTCGGTCAGAGACTCTGTGTGTAGGTAAGGTATGAGGAATATTGGTGGAGGGAGAGAAGTTGGACATTTTACACATACAACAGCAGGGAAATGAGTTAGAACTATATGCCTACAGAAAAAAGAATAAGAAAGCCAGGCAAATGTTGTGATTTCATATTGCTTTAGCAGTTCAGTTGATACCCAATCACTTGTGGCCTTTAATTACAGTAGGTAACTCCTTCACAGTTGTATATGAACAAGGCTCTTACGCTGGTATAGATTGCATTAATTCTCTACATGCTGGGAAAAGGAAATCCCCCACACACACCCCAACCACTAGCCAGGACATATTGCAACAGAAATCCCTTTTACCTCTTTCAACCAAACACATTTTTACTCCCATGTCCACACATCCTGTAAATAAGACACACACGACATCCCATTCAATTTCACACATGTCAGGGGAAATGCTCAACTAGGCATTCATATTAAACTAGCTTATTATTTATGCAAGGGAAGAGATTGCCAGTCCTCGATTTGTCTCATGAAATGTTAATATATTCATCGGAAGATAGTAGTCTTTTAATCTGCCTTACCAGAATAATACTTATCTGCCACTACAGCACCATGTTGTACAGTAGCTCTGTCTCTTAGCACTCATTCCCTTTCTTTACCTCTCTGTTTCCCCCTCTCTGTCGCATTCTTTTATTCCTTATCTGTCTTCGCCTTTATCCAAACAGTAGCTGGGAGTGACCATTTGGGATGCAAATTCTCCTTGTTTTTAATTGCTAAATGTTAAATGCATTGTAATACTTGCTTAGCATTATTTAGCATGTTTTGGCTCCAGACTAAAATGTTCTCTGTTAAGGCAGATTTATGACACGGCAGCACTTCAGGAATACTGTTTTTAAGGGGTGGTAAAAGTACTGTTTGACTCTGGAAAAAATTGGATAATGTGCACAGTGGTTCTGTAAATTCACCAACAATTTTCAAAGCTATCAACCCTGGCTCCTTGATCCTGTATTTGCATATTAATAAATTAGTTGACTAATTACAGATAGGTGATAATATAAGTGTTGACGCCACAAGCCTTACGCTGATCTACAAACATGAGATGATGGTGAAAACATGACTAGACAGAGTAGAGGTTGGACAGAGTACCAATGAATGTGTTCTTTGTAGTGTAGTGGTTTAAACATTTACCTCACACACTAAAGGTCCCTTGTTTGCAACTGGAAGGAGACACAAGCCTAACCCTGGAGGTCACAAACCAGATAAATGGGAGGGCTGCATCAGGAAGGGCATCCTGGCTGCAGAATCTTTATTGTCATTTCAATCACATATAGCTGGTGCAGAACATAGTGAAATGAAATAGCGTTTCTCCAGGACCTGGTGCAACACATAAACATATGACATGTGACAGAGACATATGAAAAACAGATCTAGGACTAGGTTTTTTTTTCCCCCACAGTTTAGAATGCAAGTTTATATATTTTCTAATTCTTTTAAAGTGCAACATGTGCAATAGTTGCAAACAATTCAAAGGACACCCTACAATGCAAAGGACACCCTAATTTTGTAACATGGTACAAAATCCAACATTGTAGAACAGTACACAAGAAAGACACTAGTGCCGAAGGAAAAAGAAGTGATGTGCGGTAGCAGCAGTTAAGGCAGTGCAGATTGTGTGTGTGTGAGTCAGACAGAGAGAGAGAGAGAGAGAGAGAGAGAGAGAGAGAGAGAGGGACAGGTTTATAGTGTTATGCAGTCCTGGGTTTGTGTGGGTGAG
>VUQH01031992.1:0-10942 GCA_015106775.1 Etroplus canarensis
CATCTGAGATCTCTGTTCAGAAGAGCGCAGTCCTCACAACAGCTAAGATACTGCGCAGGACCCTCAAGCTCCCATGACTCTGGTAGAGGACCCGAGCTTGAAGAACAGACCGCCCCCAGGGGCGAGAGGGGATTTTTATATATACACACACACACACACACACACATATACATATATATATATATATATATATATATATATATATATATATATATATATATATTTATATACTCTTTTTGTCTTTCAAGCCTGGGAGCTTGAGGGTTCTGCGCAGTGTCTTAGCTGTCAGTCTTAGCTAGACTGCGCTCTTTTGGACAGAGATCTCAGATGTCATTCCTGGAATCTGCTGGAGCCACTCTCCCAGTTTGGGGGTCACTGCTCTGAGTGTTCCGATTACCACGGGGACCACTGTTGCCTTCATCTTCCATATCTTTTCTAGTTTTTCTCTCAGCCCTTGGTATTTCTCTAGCTTCTTGTGTTCATTCTTTCTGATGTTGGGATTGCTACATCTATCACTACAGCCTTCTTCCTCTGCTTGTCCACCACTACTATGTCCAGTTGGTTAGCCATCACCAGTTTATCCATTTGTACCTGGAAATCCCACTGGATCTTAGCTTGGTCATTCTCAACCACGTTTGGAAGTGTATCCCATCTTGACAATGGGACTTCCAGGCCATATTCAGCACAGATGTTCCTGTACACTTTGCCAGCTACTTGGTTGTGGTGTTCCGTGTGTGCCTTGCCTACTAGCATCTTGCACCTTGCTGTTATGTGCTGGATTATCTCTAGGACATCTTTACACAGCCTGCACCTGGGTTCTTCCCTGGTGTGGTAGACCCCAGCCTCTATTGATCTTGTGCTCAGAACTTGTTCCTGTGCTGCCATGATTAGAGCCTCAGTACTGTCTTTCAGTCCAGCTTTGTCCAACCATTGGTATGATTTTTGATATCAGCTACTTCTTCTGGTGGTACATGCCCTGCAGGGACCTGACCTTCCATTATGGTTCCTGTTCTTGCTCCTCTTCTATCCTGGGTTTCTGCTGCCTAAGGTATGCGCTAAGTACAAGATCAGCTGTGGCCATCTTTCTGATGTACTCATGGATCTTTGTCATTTCATCCTGGATAGTAGTTTTGACACTCACTAGTCCTCAGCCTCCTTCCTTCTGCGAACCGTACAATCTCAGGGTGCTGGATTTGCTGTGAAACCCTCCATGCATTGTAAGGAGCTTTCTTGTCTTGATGTCAGTGGCTTCTATCTCCCCCTTTGGCCAGCTTATTAATACAGAGGGGTATCTAATGACTGGCAGGACGTAAATGTTGATAGCCCGAATCTTGTTCTTTCCATACAGCTGACTCCTCAAGACTTGCCTTACTCTCTCCAAGTATTTGGCAATTGGAGCTTCCCTAGTTAGCTCTTCATAGTTCCCATTAACCTGTGGGATTCCAAGGACTAATAGCTAGCCTTGATCTCTGCTGTGTTTCCCGGCAGTGCATTTTCCTGAATTCTAACTACCTTCCCTCAATTTGTCTCCAGCCCAAATGTCACTCCAGTGTCACTGGAGATCCAGGTGGTGTGGATTAGTGAATCGATGTCTTTTCACTCCTGACATACAGCTTGATGTCATCCATGTAGAGGAGGTGGCTGATATTTGCTCAATTCCATAGATGGAATCCATAGCCAGTCCTGTTGATGATCTGGCTGAGGGAGTTCAGGCCTATGCAGAACAACAGCAGGGACAGCGTATCTTCTTGGTAAATCCCACAATGGATGGTGACTTTTGCTATCAGCTTGAAGTTGGCCTCTGGTGTTGTCTTCCAGATCCCCGTTGAATTTAGGGTCCTGTTGATCTTGTACAGTTCTAGGCATTCCAGGATCCACGTGTGAGGCATTGAGTCATAGGCTTTCTCGTAGTGAATCCAAGCAGTGCACAGGTTGGTCAGTCTGGTCTTACAGTCTTACAAGTGACTACTCTAGCTACCATTAGCTGGTGTTTTGCTCCTCTGGTATTTTTGCCAATTATTTTCTGAGCAACGCTCATGTATTGAGCTATATACCCATTCATTTTAGCCACTATGAAGCCTGACAGGAGCTTTCATGATTTATAAGTAATGTAAAAGTAACCATGATACCTATAGATATCTTAAATTTTCTTTCCTAAACTCACAAGACCTGCCAATTGCGTGCTGGTGAACAATCATAAAATGTGTAACATCAGTAAATCTTCAACCTGAACTGTACAGAAAACAAGAGAAAACTAACAAACAAATTTAAATGTTTTCATGAGAAGGTTATTGAGGAATAACTTTACTGAATATTTGACTGTGCCATCATTACATTTTGTAATTTGTAAGCATCTTAAAAAGCATGTTGCTTTTTTAAGGTGTTTACAGTTAACTAATTAGCCTAACTGTTACAACGCACTGTGTTAAAATATAATCAGAAGCAAGAGAGATTTTCATGAGCAGAAGAACGGCTACATTTAATTGTAGCAACAGAATCACATGGAAGAAAAACAATTTTATTTGTATAGCAGCTTTCAAAGTTTAGCTAACATGCACTTTTTAAGCTTAAGAAAATATTGTGGGTTTGGTTAAACACCAATAACACTAAACATAACAAAAACACTACAGATTGTTGCTAATGCAAGCCAGTTTTGTTAATTTCTGTAGAATCAGGTTTCTAAATTAAATTTTATTTGGTTATCTGGCTATTCAAAACAGATGTATTTCTGAAATATTATGAGGTTCAACAAAACACACACATACATTTACAGTAGTATAGTTTCACTTTACTGCCTTTTTATCAAGCAGCATGACAGCTCTGGTTTTACCTGAAAAATTACTGCAGTAACACAAGTTATGCTCAAATTGTGGATTGATGCATGGCATGTTGATTAAACATCAGCCTTAAGTCATGCTAAAAAAACCCAACAACAACAACAACACTGGACAGATGTTTCAAAGCACTTACTTAGATCGCCCAGACCACTGGGAATGTCTGGCCAAGAAAACACAGCCATGTCTTAATCTGCTTTCACAGTTAAGCATATTTAGGCAACAGGATTACAAGCATGACCATCACAGCATGCACGTGTCAGCAGAGAATATCAAATCAATGTTTGGTGAATGCATAAGCTTCTTATATATCCACAGGGGAGGAGTACATACCAAAGTATTCTGAGGTATGATGACTGGCGACAGAGTTGGAAGAACGTGCTCTCAGAGATGTTAGAAGCTCATTAATTAGAGTGTGGTTACTTATTCTTTCATTAATTAACTTGTGTTTGTTGAGGGGTGATAAACACAGCCTGAGGAGGAGAATACGGAAGGTCTGATGTTTTGAATTTATTGTACAAAAAACTGTTGAATTAACAGGCAGGTATTAATAATACAATGCTACAAACTTCATTTCCAGAAAAGTTACGATAGTTTCCTAATTGAATAAGAAACAAAAATCTGCGATACATTAATTCAACAGAAATTTTTATTTCAGACTGTTTTGTAAATATACACAAATTTAGAATTTGATGGCATGTTTATCATTGTGTTACATCACCTTTCATTTAATAAAACATTGTAATCATTTTGGAACTGATGACACTATTTGTTGCAGTTCTGCAATTGAAAATCTTTCCTATTCTTGCTTGATATAACACTTTAACTGCTCAACAGTCCATGGTCCATTGTCTGATTCTCCACTTCATGATGGGCCATACATTTTGTCAACACCTATCTCCTACAGGCCAGTTAAGCACATGCACTCTTGTGACTTTTAAGCCACACTGTTGCACTGTAGCTGTGCAGAATGTGGTCTGGAATTGTTCTGCTGTAATATGCATGAACCTCCTGGGAAAAGTTGTCACCTTGATGGCAGCAAATGTCTCTCTAAAAATTCTATTAAAACACTTCAGGGCCAACAATATCTTCACATACATTAAACTCACCTATGCCATGGGCACCAACGCGTCCCTATACTATCACAAATGCAGACTCTGCACCTTTCACTATTAAGAATCTGGATGGCCATTTTTATCTTTGGCAAAAAGAAGTTCACAACCATTTTTCTGAAAATGAGCTGAAATGTGGACTCATCTGATTCCATTTCATAGTTATAGTCTTTTGGCCCATTTCATATGAGCTCAGCAGTGTTTCTGTGTAGAGTCAGTGTATGGTTCTTCCTTGTGTAATACAGTTTCAAGTTGCATTTCTGGATGTGGTAATGATCTGTGTTAAGTGACGACAGTTTTTCGAAGTACCCCTGAGCCACAGTGGCTATATTTTTTACAGTTGCATTGTAGTTTTTTAGGCAGTGTCACCCTAAGAAGATCACATACATTCACCAGTGCCTTCCAACCTTGCCCTTTATGCACTGAGATGTCTCCAAATTCTCTGAATATTTTTACAGTATTATGCATTGTAGCTCTTTAAAGACTTAAATTCTCTGCAATCTTATGCTAAGAAATGTTTTTTTGAACTGACTAACAGTTTTTCCACAAATTTTGGAACAAAGGATTGCCCTGCGACCAATCCTTGCTTGCAAAGACTGAGCCTTTGACAGTTGCTACTTTTATACCCAATTATGATACCTCACCTTCTCCCAATTAGTCTGCTTAACCCTAGTACTGCAGGACCTCAATATATTGATGTCCCAGATAAGTTTCGTGTACTGCCGGTCATCTATATATTGATCAGTTCCAGTGTTTTCATTCACTGCCGGTCATCTAGCTGGTTGTATAGCTGGCAGTACTAGGGTTAATGTGGTGTGATGAATATTCTGTGCAATTTTTAATCCTATTTTAACTCTACTCTAACTTTTGTTGAGTATGGTGCAGACATCAAATTCTAAATTTGTTTATATTTGCAAAATACAAGATGGTCAGTAAAATACTGGAAATATTTTCTTTCTACTTTTGTCAGGTATCACAGATTTTACTTTTTATTACATTTTGGAAAATATCCCAACTTTTCTGGAAATGGGATTTGAAAATAAAAAGGCTGTACCTAATTAAAAGTTGCAAACCACTAACAAATTCATAACCTTTATGTGTTGTTATTTTCCAGAGAGGTACTTCGACATTACTCTGGTGATTTTTACATGCAGAACTAAATATCTCTCATTTTGTGAAAGTGAAGGTCTCATTTAGAGCCAGGATCCTACATGCAGGGTGAAAGTAGGCTAGTTTGTGTACTGCTGCTCTACCACTGAGCCAGATACCACAGTAGTGCGATGAATCACTGTGAAATTCTCCCACATCTTATTCTCTGCCAAGGAGAAGCCAGAAATCATACTGGCAAATATCTTAAGAAAAGAAACTTAACTAAACTCTGTTAAGTCATCAGGTGCTGATAAAAGCTTGAGCTTACATGAAGTTTAAGTATCAAGGTAACAATATCAGATTTGCCTTTCACATCATGTGTTACTCAATTCAGTCCCACTTTGAGCACAGAAACCATCCACTGTAAAAACAAAAAAATACACATCTATTTCAGATGGTTTCCTTGACTACACGGCATCCTAGGCATATCCATTAATAGCACATTGTGACGCTGATGCTGATTTCCTGCCCTGAATAATGGGAAAGACAAGCACAGGGGAGGAAAACATGAACCTCTCCATACAGGATTTTTTCCCATCCCTCTCCTTAAAGCCTCTTAGAGAAATGATAAAACAAAAGGTTTGGCCAAAATATTGGGAATCAAGGGTCCAATCTATAGCACAGGGCCAAAAAAGGAGATTAGCACTGACAAGATCTTTAGTCATGAAGAGTCATTTTATGTTGAGCTTGCTGAGACATCAAAAACTATCACTGCACGGCAGCACCTTTGGTATCGATATTTCCAGTGTCAACCTAACTCTGGTTTCTTATACAATATATAAGAAAGAGCACTTGGTTTTCTTTTCAGGGAGGATTTCAAAAAATAAATAAATGCTCTTACCTCCACATCTGACATATTAGAAAGTGGTTTGGGGGTTCAACTGGTCTGGTTCAATTCAATTAGGTATACAAAAACAACCTGGACAACTGCACTTGGTCAATCTGAGCCTAATGCTGAAGGACAAGCCTCCACGCACTTCAACGCCTCGTCACTACTTTGCCACTTAAGGGAAAAAATGAGCCAATTTTCCAGTGGTACACACCTACACAGACGGTAAACAGTCACTCTATACAGAGAGAGTGAGGATATGGAGAGAAAGGTAATGAATTGAGAGAAGTAAAAGAACAAAAAATGATATAAATGAGCGGAAATTAACATAAACTGCTAAACATAAAATGCACTAATAACAGTTTTTTCCAACCTACATTCCTGTTTGAGGAGCAGGTTAACAAGAGAGGCATTGTTTTGTAAAATTGTATGAGGCGTCAAAATCCATTAGGACTCAATGGGAGATTTGAAACGAGCTATGCAACAGCGCCTATCTATTATAGGAGTTTCCTTCAGTGGAGACAAAATCAATTTCAATTAAAACCAACTCTGGCCAAAGCAGGCATCCACTTCTGACTTGAGAGACGGCCGGAGATAGCAAATGACAGTTTCAACATAAGCAACTGAGGATCACACAGGATATCCAATAATTTGACATAAGTTAGGAGCAGATGAGCTCTGCTCTAGACCTGCTCAACATGGTTAAAGATTTAGCAACCCATTTATCAAAACTCTCATATCTATTTCTTCTGGGTTGCTTTTTGAGTTCTGTTTGGAACTCTTTTTTAATTACATTTCTTTTCATTGCTTTGACTCAAGCGCACAAAATGGTTAACAAGTAGGGAAAGAAGAGGAAGTACATTTTTCCCTGATCAATCAGATGTTTGGTAGAAATGTGGTCAAATCTTTTTGGCACAGGAAGGCATCAAGATTACCATGTGCATGTCTAGTTGCTGGACAGGACAGGTTAAAAAAAGTGGTCAGTGTTGCCAATATTGGTTAACCCTCTGGAGTTGACAGACGTGTAGGTGTGTCCAAATCACATGACCACAAATCACATGGCATAGCTTTGCTGAGTCTCCATTTCAACCTGTGTTGAAAGTGCAGAATTCAAACTATATATCAGTCTTCAAATCATGCTGATAGGCCAAGTAAAACCAGATTTATGATAAATAACTATGTGCATTTCTGTGTGTTTTTTATGCTTTTGGTGCGCATTTGGTGTAGGAAGAAACGGTAAAAAGGACAGCACTTGCAAGAAGAAAAAAAATCTCACCCCCTATCCTATTGATAGCAACATGCACCACATCAACCACTTAAAACGTTTTAGGGCATTTGGTTGCTAAGGAAGAAGGAAAAGTTTTGTGAGTGAGGCAGTGAAAGAGAGAGAGCTTTGAGAGATTTGTGACATCGTGATGCGCCCTTGTGTTGTAGTGTTTTTTGGAGTGTCACAAATAATTTGTGTGGTATCTTATTGTGACACCTGGTTGTTTTGTAAATAGTTGCAAAAATATGCCTGAGACATTGCCTGCATTTTAATGCAAGAAGATACATACTTTTGTTGTTTGCTAAATTTGTACACACTGTTTGAAATTTACACTTAATATTTTCAGTCTAAGTTTTTAAAAATGGTTCATTAAACATGTTTGTGATTTTCAGAGTAAAGAAAATCTAACTTTTTCCTGCTCAGGTTTAATGTTTTTTATGTGATTTTAGGTCCAGTGTGTTAATACAATATGCCAAAAAAATATGTGTAAAGTTACACAGTGAGGCTGTGCTGAAAAAAACAACACCAAACAAGGTGAGGTAAACAGTTTCTAACTTGAAATATAAAGGTAAAATCAAAAGGAGTCAAAAATAACCAATTACACCATAGACTCCAGAGGGTTAAATACAGAATGCACTGAAAAAATTTCCTTTTCAATCAGTTAACCGAATACTATATTTTCTTATTGTGGAAAGAATAATCTAATTATTGGGTTTAGCAGTTGCAATCACTTACGAATATTTCACAACCCCATAGTTTTATGCCAACCTTTTAAAGATGGACCCACTGTGAAATTCTGAACCCATAGCAATACTTTAAAATGCCAGTTGGCTACCACTTAAATACATTTCATGTCCAAATTAACCCTTTATCAGACAAGAACCACATATGGTAACTGCAGAAGTTACCATATGTAGTTACTTGCCTGATAAAGGGTTAAAGTTAACACAGAAGCTAACTGGCTGTCACAGCCACTTTGTTTTTCAGTCTGGAAACCCATCAACTTGTGTGCTGACTTGGACTCTTTAGCTAGTTTTTCAAGGGTTTAGCTAGCGGATAGCTGCGCTAAGACTCCATGTTCAGTCTGCATTTTTGCAAGTGCAAATCAATTTCAAAAAGCTAATAAAAAATCAATAGTTTTCAGATTGAATTGAGGCAAATGCAATCTGTCTCTTGATCCCCACATGATTTGCTTAACTGCTCAAGTCTGTCCAAACACGACTGGTCAAGATGTCAGACAACTCATTCACCATTTTGCTGACTGTATTAGGTATCTTCATCAGGGGATACACAGTACACAAACACTGGTACACTGAAACTTCAGCCTATGTACTCAATGCACATCATAGTGGTTGAGGCTGTATGCTTGTAACGTCACTTAAGAACTGCTCACTTGCCAAATAAGGGCCCACGGGACCAAGATAAAAAATAGGCAAGGCCACTTCCTAAAAAGAGAGGTTCTGCTGCAATGCATTCACCGGCCTCTCTATTAGGTACAATTTGCTTTTTGAACTGCCTTAATTCTTCATTGCATAGATTAAACAAGGTTAAAATTTATATAAACATTTCTCATTTTGGTCCATATTGATATGACAGCATCATGCAATACTGTAGATTGGCTGCAGATCCATGATGTGAATCTCCGATTACACCACATGCCAAAGGTGCTCTATTGTATTGGGATCTGGTGTCAGTGAAGGCCATTTAAGTACAGTGAACTCACTGTCATGGTCACAAAACCAGTTTGAGAGAACATGAGCTTTGTGACATGGTGCATTATCCTACTGGAAGCAGCCATCAAAAGATGGGTACACTGTGGTCATAAAGGGATGGACATCATCAGCAACAATACTCATGGAGGTTGTGACAATTAATTGATTCACAGTTGAAACTAAGTGGCTCACAGTGTGCCAAGACAATGTCCCCCACCAGCCTGAACCATTGATACAAGGCAGGATGGATATATACTTCTATGCTGTTCATACCAAATTCTACAATTTGACAATACCAATGAAATTTTGCAGCATAAATGGAGACGCACACATTTTTTCCAATCTTCTATCATGCAATTTTGGTTACCCCATGCAAACTGTAGTTCTCTTCTTTCCTGTTCTTAGATGACAGGAGTGGCACCTGGCCTGGTCTTTTTCTTCTGAAGCCCATCTGCTTCAAGCTTCGATGTGCTGTGTATTCAGAGATGTTCTTCTACATACCCGGGTCGTTACAAGTGCTCTGTTAAGTTACCATTATTTTCCTATCAGCTTGAGGCAGTCTGACTATTCTTCTCTGATCTCTGGTACCAATAAAGGCATTTTCACCCAAAGAACTGCTGCTCACTGGATATTTTCTCTTTTTCGGGTCAATGCATCAAGCTGCCATGTAATTGGTTGATTAGCTATTTATGTTAATAGGCAGTTGAACATGCAATAGGCCAGTGAGTATACATTACACATAAAAATGTAAAACTGATGTAAAGTATCAAACTAGTTTTGCTAAAAAATTGAATAAAAAACAACCAGAAACTCTTAAGACCCATCGCGGTTTAGAAACATAAAATGTCTCTCACTTTGTTTCTCACAGCAAAGGCAGCAGGAGCTCCAGTGTAGAGCAGAGCTGGCCATAGATTTTATTTTACGATTTCCCCCTGATATCAAATATCTCTGTATAGGCAAATTACTTTTGAGCCTCTGAAAATGGGGGAATATGTACAAAACTGGCTGGAATTTCTAAACTTGAAGCGCAAAGTCTGCACTTCAATCACATTTTGATTGTTTGATTTGAAAACCAATGCGTTGGATGCTGTATGGCACAAACAGGGACAGTATATCCAGGGCAAGTAAGGCCAGCGTTAAGAGTCAAAATTTCTTCTACTGTGGCCACTAATGTCTTCATGTTGAAGGTGAAACTGACGCTGTGAGATGGTTTACTGTATCTGTGCATTTTTAAAACAGCAGATTTAAACTGATGATGCCCCGAGGTAGACACAAGCTGGTAAAAGCTTTGTTCTCATTGGGAGCTAGCTTAAGAAAATAAGTAGAACATCGTCTATGTTTTTATTTTGAAAGGATTTTTTTTTAAGTTAAAATACTTAAATCTACTAAACCTTAAGAGGAAAAAACTTAAGTTATGTCTTTGCTTAAACCATATTATACTTCTTTTTTACTATCCTTTGTACTATATACATCCTATATAGGATGTGATATAGTACATATATTCTATATACAAACTCATCTGAGAGGGATATGTAGCCTTTATAATTTAGTGTCCCCAGTAGTGTAGTGGTTTGCGCATTCGCCTTTGAAGCGAAAGGTTCCTGGTTTGATTCCAGGTGGGGACACAAGCCCCTCTCACCATGGAGGGTTGCGTCAGGAAGGGCATCTGGCGTTAAAACCTCTGCCAAATTACCAATGCGGATTAATCCGCGGTGGAGAATACAAGGGAGCAGCTGAAAGGTACATTATAAACAAATAAGAATCACTGTAAGGTGGAGGAAAAATATCTAGTAGGCATGTTTAGGCCTACTTTAAAACAAAGAAGCTGTGAAGATATGCAATCAACTCTGTTCGTGTGCAAAGTAGCCTGACAGCTTTAAAATAGTATAAGTGGACCATTTGTGTGTTTACAACCACTACTAAGGTTCAGCAAAATTAAGAGGATAAGGCATCATGCACTTGAAACAGGCTATGAAGGACAGAATGGTCAATAAAATGCAAATGGAATAAAGTCTTCTTTTTTTTTTTTTTTTAAAATC
>VUQH01031993.1:0-23311 GCA_015106775.1 Etroplus canarensis
ACATGTACTCTGTCATGTTTCTACTGACTTTCATTCCTCTTTGCTCCAGTGCATACTTCCACCTCTTCAGGCTCTCTTCCACCTCTTCCCTACTCTCACAATAGATCACAACGTCGTCTGCGAACATCATAGTCCACAGAGACTCCTGCCTGACCTCATCTGTCAACCTGTCCACCACCATTGCAAACAAGAAGGGACTGAGAGCTGATCCCCCCAACCACCACCACCACCTTGAACCCATCTGTCACTCCTACCGCACACCTTACCACTGTCACTGTCCTCATACATGTCCTGCACCACCTTCACATATTTCTCTGCCACTCCTGACTTCCTCATACAATACCACAGTTCCTTTCTTGGCACCCTATCATATGCTTTCTCAAGATCCACAAAGACAGTGCAACACATTCTGACCTTCTCTATACTTCTCCAAAATGGTGCTTCACAGCGTAAATGGATAACGACTCAAAGCATACTTCAAAAGCAACCCAAGAGTTTCTTAAGGCAAAGAAATGGGATATTCTTCGATAGCCAAATCGATCACCTGATCTCATCCCAACAGAGCTTGCTTTTCAGTTACTGTAGACAAAACTGAAGGCAGAGAGATCCACAAACAAGCAGCAACTGAAGGCAGCTACAGTAAATCCTTGGCAGAGCATCTTAAGGGAGGACATGCAACATTTGGTGATGTCCATGGGCTCTAGACTTCGGGCAGTCATTGGCTGCAAAGGATTTTCTTCTATATTAAATTTAAAAAATATATATTTAAAATTATGTTAATTTCTCTTATCACTTTTGAGCTTCTCAAAACAGAGGACTGTGTATAAAAATGGCTGTACTTGCTAAACACTTAATGCAGTTACTTTGTCGAACGCCTTGAATTAAAGTTGAAATCCACTGTGGTGGTGTGCAGAGGCAAAATTACAAAAGATGTGTTATTGTCCTCAAATGTTATGAACCTAACTGTATTTTAACAGTGTGAGTGAGTTGAGCTAGCCTCCAGGATACTGTATGGTCATGAGAAAAATAATACCAAAATTAAACCCTACCTGAAACGCTGCATACACACACACACACAGTATACGTGTATTTTTAGACTCCTACCTGGGAGGATGGTTGGAGCCGTCACTGTTTAGGAGCTGTTCATGACACAACACAGAGCCTTACTAACTGCAGCACTGGTTTTCATTTAATGCTCATATAGTTACATATAAGCCCAATGTTCCCCTATGGATATTATAAGTTCCAGTGGAACATATAATCTGGATTTACATAACATAATTAGTTCTTGTTAAAAAGATAAATATTTTTTACTGTTAGACTGTCTCAGCATTTAGGCTCCAGATCCTTTAAACACTAACAGTTTACCATTCTCTACCAAAGCATCAAAGTGACAAGCAAGGGGGAAATAAGCAACGGGTTTTGTTTTTTCTTTCTTTCTTCTTTAAGTTCCTGGGAAATGTTTTCCCAACACGAGTGATGAATCCCTGATTTGGGTGAAGTCATCATGTAGCTGTAAAAAACATTGCATGTGTATAGCATTCTCCCATGTCAAGTGTTTTGATAGAAAAAAAATCCATTTGGGTCCTCTCCTTGCTTGCTTAAAAAGCTCACAGCTGAAAGGTCACGCCGTCGTTTCCTCTTGTTCTCCTCTCTGCCCCTTGTTTCGTACAATCGAGACTAATGGCTTTTCCAAAAAAGCAGCATCTTTGCTTACTCACATCCCAACAGTACATTGTCTCATTAGAGGCTTGTCAGTAAATTATCATCTTGGCTCCAACAAAGCATACAAAAGCATCATCAAGCTGCAGTTTATCAGCAGCACTCACCGACTAGAGTAAACTGGGTGTCACGGTGTTGTCTCTCTTTGACTGGTCCTCTATCTTTCTGTCTAACTTTTTGTTTTTCTGTCTGTGAAATTGTTTTTCTGACTCATGAGCTGTCCGTAGTTCTGTTTTTACTCTTTTTTTTGGAATGTTTTTTCCTTCCTTAGTCAACCTCTCTTTGCTTTTTTGACATCAGTCCTTTGAAAATATGTGAAAAAATAGTCAGGGCTGGATTTTAGAATTGACCACACTCAAACACTGATACACTCATCATGTTTTGACTGTTATAAAAGGTTAAGTGGACTGGACTTCTGTCTGTTGGAGTTTTTATATGGCATCTCATTGTTGACTCGTGCTCTAATTAAAATCTTTCCCCTCTGAACCAAAAATAAGACATTGGTAACTAGGTTTTCATACTGTATTTTATTAAAATTCAGCCCTCTGTGCCCCTGCTCCAATTCTCCATGCTGGAGTAGAGCTTGTAAGTAAATGAGTAGAATCTTCTCTAGAAATTGGTTGTGGAAACAATTTGTAACTTTTCATTACATCTTCTCCTGTAACACCACAGCAATCAGAATAAGAAAGCGGCTGTGGCATTTGGACCTTGTGGTTTTAATCATAGTGAAACAATAAGCTTCCCTATGATCATAAGATCTTGATAGGCCACAGCTCAACACTGCAGAGAATCTCGCAGCATAGCAGGTACTCTGCTGCCTTCATCCCACAACTCCAGTTCCATTTTAACCTGGTTACATAATGATGCCTTCATCCTGCAGTTAACAGTTGTGTTTCTCTGTATGCAAAAACATGTCTGAGCGTCATGGTCCAGTAAAGAAATATGTGAACTCCTGACATCATCTTTGGTTTGTGGTGATACTTGATGCACTGAGATCCATAAACTGAGAGTCTGTTCCACCTCATTTCTCTTAATTATTAGTTGTTCCTGTGATTAATTTGGGGGCTGGTAAGTGGAATGTTAATGTCTAATATTCCTTGGCTGGTGATCATGGGGCAAATACATGCTGCAGATACTTGATCTGTAAAATGGTCGGTCCTGATATTTAGTACTTCTTGTACTAATAGTTTTTTAATGCAGAAATCTTGTAGAAAGTACTATTTGCTGGATTACATTAGGTAAAAATCCACCCAAAAATTGAATTCACATGTAGTCATGTTAAAAAGTATGTACACCCTTTTTGCTTCTGTAGGACTTAAGATGGAAAGTAGCAGCCAGGTTCCATTAAACAAATGCAGTAATTAATTGATCATTGACTAGCGTGAGCACCTTTAACAAAGCAGAAATTTTGACAGCTTGCTGTTTTGGAGTATTCAGGTGTGTCAACACAATGTCAAGGCGAAGGAGGACATCAACAGTGCTCTTAGAGAAGCAATTGTTGCTTCTGACCAATCTGGGAAGGGTGAAATAGCCATTTTTAGACAATTTGAAGTCCATCATTCTAGAGTAAGAAAGATTATTCACAAGTGAAACATGTTCAAAAGGGCTGCAAGTCTTCTCAGGAGTGGATGTCCCAGCAAATTCACCCCAAGTTCAAATCATTCAGTGCTCAGAGAAACTGCAAAAACCCCCAAGTGCTTTTAGCATGTTAAATATTAAAATTCATGACAGTGCAATTAGAAAAAGACTGAACAAGTATAGCTTGTTTGGATTGGTTGCCAGGAGAAAGCCTTTCTCTATACAAAACGCATGCAACAAGGCGTAAGTTTGTAAAGCTGCATCTAAACAAATCACAAGACTTGTGGAACAATGTCCTTTGTGCAGGCGAGACCAAAGTGGAGGTTTTTGGCTGTTAGGCACAGTGCCAAACCAAACTCAGCATATCCGTGCAAACACCTCATACCAACCTCCAGCAGAAGGGATGATAATTTGGGCTAGTTTTGCAGCCATGGGACCTGGGCACTTTGCAGTCATTGAATCAACCATGAGCTCCTTTGTATGTCAAATTATTCTAGCATCAAATGTGAGGCTATCTGTTCTAAAGCTTGGCCAAAAGTGGGTCATGCAAAATGAAAATAATTCCAAGCACACCAGCAAATCTAAGAAAAGACTGGCCATAAAAGTCAACGTCCAGACCTCAACCTGCCTGAAATGCTGTGGTGGAACCTTAACAAACCTGTGCATAAATGAATGCCCACAAACTTGAATGAACTGAAGCAACGTTGTAAAGAAGAAACTTCTCCACAGTGAAATGAGACACCGTTAAATTCATACAGAAAACAATTATTTCAAGTTATTGCTGCTAAAGGCGGTTGTATAATTTTTGAAACAATGGGGTATACTTAATTTTTCCAGGATTGCATAGAAAACTTTGTTTCACATTGACTGTATTTTAACTTCATATCTGTTCTCAGTTGAGCTAAGGTAATGGGAATTATGTATGAACTATTATGTGCGAATTCTGTTGTTAAAGTCTATTTCCCCCTTGCAATGCAAAGACTTCTTACCAATGCTTCTTCCAAATTACCGCTTGAGAAGAGCTGCTGCCATCTAACATGTTACTGGTTGGAGTTTGGTTCTCCAAAAGTTATTCACCATTCATGGAGCACACTAAATAAGGCCTTGGATGCTGAAACAGGAGATGGTGTGAGCTTGCTCTGGTCCATCTGTTATGTGAATAAAAAATGGCTAGGGTTAGTCTTTCCATCTAACTTAGTTATAAGTTTATCATGTTTGCGTGTGGTGTTTATACTATGTTGACTTAAAATGTCTTCTTTTTTCCTTTCAGTGAGATACATTTCTTTTCTAAGCCATTTAACCTTGTTGAATACCGTGATGGATTTTTTCAGAATCTATTTGTAACTGCTGAGTGTTTACTCGACGACATCCAATCCAGCTGTTTAGCTTGGATTGAATCAATAAGCCATTATGATTTACTGAAGGATAAAGCTGATGTGAATGTAGTTGAGAAGTGAACATTGTGTTTTGATGAATCTTAATCTCATCAGTTACGACAGAGCAAGGTTTTCAGGCAAATTAATAATTGCACTGAGTAGCAGTGTACTTAGAACTGAACTGAAATGGTCCAACTCATTTTTCCCTTCTTGGAGCAGGTACACAGGCAGACATTTTCCCCCATCTTTTTTGCAAAATTATCATTTGGCATTTTCCTTTGATAGTTCCAACGTGCTTGTTTTAACATGACTCCAAATAAATGTCCGAGTATATGACAATGTCAATTTTGGTTGCAAGTTTATTGCTGACATATAATTTCTCAGGGGACTCTGAGGGGCTTTGTAATCACAGCAGCAGACGTTTTATTTTTCAGTTTTCAGTCATTTGTTTAGGTAAATAGAGGAAAGATGTGCAGGTTTTATGCCAGCTGGAGTCAACACATGTTCGACACTGTCGGTTACGGGGATGCACTGGGAATATAAAAACATAAGACTAGCTAAGATTCAACATAGGCAATAAGCCAGCTACACTGCCACTGCTGCTGTTCACATACAGTAATGGTCAAGAGAAGTTATGGTAAGGCTATATTGTTGACAATTAACAATAAGTGTGTAACTAATCTGTAGCAGCTAAATATTTGTATCTTACATATGCTGCTTCACCACGAGGGCCACAAGCCAGTGTACTCGTAATGCAGGTCCCAAGTCCAGAGAAATGGGGAACGTTGCATCATGAAGGCAATATTGTATAAAATCTTTGCTTAATCACATATGCGGATCATCAGTAACATTTCCATACCGGATAGGTCTAAACCCAGAATAACAACCACCAACAGTGCTGTTGACCAGCTGGGTGCTGCTGGAAACTGTGCTACTGCTGGGCAGTAAAAGAACAAGGAGAGGGGCAAGGCAAGTTTGAAGGCAGCAAGAGAAAATGCAGTCAAGGAGGACATGCAGAGGGTTGGTGTGACAGAAGAGGATGGAAGGGACAGGGCGAGATGGAGGCCACTGTGGCGACCCCTAAGGGAAGCAGCCAAAAGAAGAAAAACGTGTATGCTGCTTCAGTACTACTTTGAGGTTTCCCTCGAGTCTAAATGCAATAGTAGTTCCAACTTTCTCGACATTCCTGTTTTGTACACACAGTGGAAAAATATTCACTTTTGAGAAGCTTCCTTTAGAAACTGTGGACTCAATGCAAAGAGCTGTTTTACAGGAAATTTTCTGCTAAATTGTTCTTCAGGATTCATGCTGTGCTGCTACCCTGAGATACTCTGAAGCCCATGGTGTGTGTGCCAACCACATATTCAAGTGGTCAGTTTAAAAATATAAGTTAACAGCTTGCATGTCAAAAGCACAGTAGATTGAAATATTATTGTGTGATTAAATGAGCCAGTGTGGTGGATATATGGAATATTGAGATAGAGCCTTGTTTCATTTTGCCTGATTATATGTTGGCAAGTGCAGTCTCTTTCTGTGCCTATTGATTATCATAGTTTTCCAGTGGAGCTATTGATTTTCCCACAAACTCACCTCAGGGAATTAAAAGAATAAATCTTAATCCACTAAAAGAAAATCATTTTCAGTGTTTTTAGCAGTTCAAAGCCTCCTCAGAACAATTGCACTAGCTAGATGTCCCTGCTTCCAATTGGCCATTTGAATGCATGCCTGGCACTTTTATGATTTAAAGAGCGTGTTGTGTTGTTTTGTTACCACACTGAGCCTAGCTACAGTTTCGTAGTAATCAAGGGGGACTTTCCTGCTGGCTTTTGGAAGGTGCCTGTTAATGTGTAGGCAAATGTACGGAGACACACAGAACCAGTCCGCTGCAGATCATTTCCCCAGAAAGCACTGAGGGCAAGGTGATATCATACTGGGGCTGCGGGGCTGCCCAGCTTGAAACTCATAACCCACAGCCACTCAGCTCCATTTGGCAACAAAATAGTTCACCCATTCGCTCTTCCTCTCTGGTTTTGGTCCTTGCACATGTTAAATATACAGGGCACATGTTACAAGACACCACTTGCTTTCACAACCAGCACAGGCTGAACTGGATTTGAGCCAGTTGTGGTGGATGACAGAGACTTTAAACACAGCACTTGGTAAAAGAAGACTAAGCATTTTCTCCAGTATTGGTTTGTCTTTTCAAATGACACACACTTTTTAATAGATGTATGGTTTCTTTCAGGTTGGTCAGCATTTCTAAGTTTATTAGGCTTTTTGTTACTGGTTAAAATATATGATCTGGCTAAATATTCTGGTAGATGGACTGTAGAGATTGAGGTTTTTGACCTTTTTTATACAACACTAGTCATTTAACTTGCATCACAGGTTTGTTTGAATGTTGCTTAGTAACATCATCACAGAAGTGTTAACTGTTGTTTTTGTGTGATTATCCTACAAGAAAGCTGTGGAAAGACAATTTTGAACACAAGTTATTTCTCCTCAGTTTGAGGTCGATTTCTGTCTGCCCGCACAATTACGCCACAAATTGGTTCACATAAAACTAGCCTCTAAGTATTTTCTTTATTTGTCCCTAATGAATGTTCTTGTTGGCAGCAGCACCGTGTTTCTGATCAAGAGCCTCCCAAGTTCCGAGCTTCTCATTGTTCTCTAACATCTACCAGAGTAATGATCTCACCGGCTTTTCTTTTCAATCCTAAAATTAGCTGTTGGCACTCTAAGAACATACTTCTTTTCCTGAGAAACCTATCCTATCTGGCTGTGCTTCCAGGTTGGAATAAGTACTGTTGCCTTTGTTCCTGTCTGCTTGTGGTCTAGATGATGGGATTAGATGTAATATTCTTGTTTACTGGAAGGACCAAAAAGGGGAGAAATGGAAAAATTTGCATACTGATAATCTGCAAGGTAGGAGACAATATTGGGTTATGGTCAGGCTTGTGCTGCTCACAAAAACATTCCAGCAATGATGGCTTTTCTGTGATCTCAACCATAGAGCATCAACCAAAAATGAGGTTTGGAACAGGAACGAAAATCCCAGTTTCATGGCTGAAAGATATACATTATGGAAAGACATAAATTAATGCATTTTGGAGAAACAAATGGCTGACAGAAACTAATATATACATGCATATACAAATCTATAAGAATGAGAGAAAACTGATGAGAAGACTTCGGGCAGAACTACACAGTCATACATAACTATAATCCAAGCCCAAGTAGCCTGATGGAAGTCAGGCGGGTTTTTATTGGCTGCTGTTTGCTTTTCAGAAGGGGATAATATTTTCATTGTGGAGTTATTTATATAGTTTAATTTTTCTCGTAAAGTCAATAATTTATCAAGGTAATGATGGTTGGAGTGGGGAAAGAAAACAAGAAGAAGGAGGAATAATGAGATAGAAACCCCCACCTTCCTGAGAAGAATGGTTGAAATCTTTAGGGGACTTGACTTGCTACAATGGAACGTCTTTGGCCTCAGATACAGATGAGCCCATACAAGCATCTCCCTGAATTCTTTGACAGACAGAATGGTCTGTGGGGAATGGATGTGTCCTTATGTATCCCTTTTCTGCTTACATGAATGATAAGGGTATTATCCATTGTGGATGTTGGCTGTGGTTTTTGAGGTTGAAGTGAGAGGAACAGAGAGGGAAGTTGGGGTTGAGCTGTGTTTCATCAGATATCTTGTGGATTAGTGTATGGGCTAGAGGGGGTTTAGTGACAGAGAATGACAGAAGAACAGGAGGAGATTAAAAACTGCATTGAGATGTTTTTACATAGGATGTTTAAAAGGTTCCTGATGTCACAGTGATGTTTCTTTTGTTGTGCAAACCCCATTTCCAGAAAAATTGGGACGTTTTCCAAAATGCATTAAGAACAAAATTCTGTGATATGTTAATTCACATGGACTTTTTTAAAGAATTATAATCAGAATACTTCTTTAATCCCACTGAGAAATTGCTTGGCTTAGAGACACTCAATTAAATATAGATATAAAAGAAAATATAAAGCTGCAAGCAAAAACCCTATCTGTAAAAAAATTAGGTGCTCCATTCAAAGTGCGATATGTAACAGGAGGAGATGTAAAGGTTGACGGAGGAATGATTTTCTGAGTCTTTAGCCAGTCATGTTCCTGTGCCTGTCCAGGAGCATGGCCAGGTGCCTGTCATAGAGAGGGTATGAAGAATTGTCCAGTACTGTAACAAAAGTACAAAAAAAAGACTTTGAATAGTTTTACTGACCAGCTTAATTGTATTTTGTAAATCTACACACATTTAGAATCTGATGGCTTCAACAATTAGCAAAAGTTGGGACAGAAGCATGTTTACCATTGTTAGATCACGTTTCCTTGCAATAACACTTTTAAATCATTTTGGAACTGAGGATACTAAGTTTTGCAGTGGGAAATTTTGACCATGCTTGCTTGATGTAACACTTAAACTGCTAAACAGTCCATGATCACCGTTGTCTGATTCTCCTCTTCATGATGCTCCACACATTTTCAATAGGCAATAGATCTAAACTGGCAGCAAGCCAGTAAAGTGTACACACTGAGGTCAGGCTGTTCTAGCCTGTGCCAAATGTGGCTTGACATTGTCCTGCTTGACTAAACATGGACGACCCAGAAAGAGACATCGCCTTGATGGCAGAGTATGTCTCTCTAAAATCCTATTGTACACCTCAGAGTCAGTAGTACCTTCTTGTACATGCAGCTCACCCATGCCGGGGTCAGTCAGTCACAGATGCTGGCTTTTGCACCTTTTACTGATACCAATCTTGATGGTAATTTTCTTCTTTGGCACAGAGAACTTGATGCTTTTTTTCCCCCTGAAAACAAACTGAAATGTGGACTCCTCTAACCACAGTTCATAATCTTTCAGTCCATCTAAGATAAGCTCAGACCCAGAGAACTCTGTGGTGTTTTCTGCATGGAGTTGATGTATGGTTTCCTCCTTGCATGCAGTTTCACATCCATTTCTGGATACACTGATGGACTATGTTAAGTGACAATGATTTTCTGAAGTACTTCTGAGCTCAGGTGACTATATTTGTCACAGTAGCATGACGTTGGTTAGGCAGCTTTGCCTAAGGGCTGTAAGATCATGCACATTCAAACATGGTTCATGACCTTGCCCTTTATGCACTGAGATGTCTCCAAATTATCTGACTCTGTTCACAATATTATGCACTGTGGATGTTGAAAAACCTAAATTCTTTGCAATCGTGCACTGAAAAATAACATTTTTGAACTAACAAAATTCTCAAAATTTTTGCACAAAGGAGTAAGCCACAGCCAATCTTTGCTTACAAAGACTGAGACTTTGATTAATCCTGCTTTTATACCCAGTCATAATATCGCATCTGCTCCCAATTACCCTGTTTAATTTGTCTTGCTGCTGTAACACCTGAAATTTCCCCACTGCGGGACTATTAAAGGAATATCTTATCTTTATGTGGAGCCTTCCAAAGTGGTGTTACTTAAGTATTCTATGCACTTTTCAATCTTATTTTAACTCTGTCCCAACTTTAGTTGAGTGCTTTGCAGCAATCAGTTTTTGTATATTTCCCTCCGGGGATTAATAAATTATTCTGATTTTGATTCTGAATTAAGTTGGTCAGTAAAAAATGACTGAAATGTTTTTCTGTGTGATTTTTGTCAGTTACCAGTTGATGTGACTTAATGTCAGAGATTTTTTTTTTTTTTTAATTGCATTTTGGGAAGTGTCCCAACTTCCCTTGAAACAGGGTTAGTCAGTCTAACTGTGTTCCTTTTACTGCGGAGCTGACAGTGATGTCACGCCCAGTTTGACTGCATTCCAGTAGTCATAGTTGGAAAAAGAGGTAATGTTGTGCTCAGTAGCAAGGTAGAACCATTCTACCATCACTAACAGTATCTGGAGTAAAACACAATGACCGTTTTTTTGTTTTTAAAAACACTGTTGCTGCACATTCATGCATAGAGACAGGTCAGTTTTCTATGTATGGCTTTGTGAATCACAAACGCACTATAGTGGTAGTACAGATTTCAGGTTCTCCCATTTTCCTTGCTTTTATGTGTACTGCTGCCATCTTGGATTGTGAAGTTGGGGGTTGCATGCCTGTGCTGACTTCTCGAAGGGGACGTCCGACTTGAAGGGGCATTTGATCTGAAAATTTTGCTTGGGAACTCGGGATTTCCAACTTTCCACTTCAAATGGAATGCGGCATTAATTTTCCTCCTGGTTAGAGGACTTCTTAATGCACATCTTACAGAAAGAGAGACCATGCGGTTTGTAGTATTGGTGCGGTATATGTGTAAATAAAAGGGTGAGATGCATTTTTTAAAAACACTTTGTTCTCTTGCCACCACTTGGCCACAACACCGCTTTTTCATGGAAGCTTCAATAATGCTCTCTGCTGTGGCACTGTTGTGATGTACATCATGATGTGAGGCAACACTGATTTGTTTCGCACCTTAATGTCAACGAGCTGTAATGGGGCTCTGGTCTTTACATTTTCTTTAATCATTTGACGCATGCTCAGGCTGTGGGCTTCAAAGACATAGACCTTTCACTTGCTGAAAGATGTGATAGAGCTGTTAAAGAGGATGAATAATCACCATCAGAACCCCAGAATGTTTATAAGGGACTGGACTGGCAGCTCCACAAACCAGCTGAGGGAGAAAGACAGAGGGAGTGGTGGGAGAATGAAACGGAGGAAAGAAGGCAAGGGAAAGGGTGTATGGCCAGAGTGTGGCCAATAACATATTAGCCTAATGGCCTAAGAGAGGGTGAAAATGAGGACATGGCTGAGATGGCACGAGGCAGGGGGAATAACCCCACTTTAAGAGGACTCTCAGGACTTGTTAGGCCTGGGCAGGTTTAAGAGGTTTGGGCTCTCCTGTCATATTTCTCCTTCATTTGAATTTAGACCTCTTTTGTTTTTTTTCCTTCATCTTTTACTTTTCCCTGCCTGCCCCTCTCTCTCTCTGTCTCTTCCTTGCTCTCTCTCTCTCTCTCTCTCGCTCTCGCTCTCGCTCTCTTCTCTCTCTCTATCCCCTCCCTGCAGGAATGGCAGGCGCCAAGTCACTATAACAAGATATGGCAGTTTCATTCCAAATAATGACCCCAGGATTAACAAACAGAGTCCTGGAATGGTATTTAAAACCAAGCACAGAGCTTCATCCATTGTTACTGCTTATGCTGTGCTTCAGCACACTTTCTGATTGGCCTAACAGACTCACTCTGGGGAAGAACAGTCACAGTCTGGCCTACCCCCAAAGTGTAAAAAAAAGCCTTTCAGAAATAGATGATCAAAAAGTCACTCATTCATCAGTCTTTATCAGGTTGAAGTTGGCAAGGGCAACCACCATTCTTTGAATGAAAATCTAAGCTGCTGTTAATAACACCATTTTTGCTTACCCAAAAGAACTAATGTTGAGATCACTCATAATAAAATTTTTGAGTTTTATTTAATTTAAAATGTGAAGTCTGTTACAGGTCAGGATGATATAAGTTGAATGTAATGTTTTTAGCTCTACCTGCCCATCACTGCCTCTGTTTGTCCAGTTTGTCCAATGTGCTTATAATAGTGCTCAGTGTCAATATGTTTATGTTTTGCACAGCTTTGTATTTGTGTATTTAAACTAAACTGTATTGTAATTGAAAAAGCACTCACAGAGTTAGCTGGTCCCCAGTTTCTAGTCATGCAGGGTCCACTCCACCCTCATGGTAACATTCTCATTATGTGTAATAGATTATATTTGTAAACTGAAAGGACATGGTACAACTGTGTGTGACCAGAGTTTCTGTTTTTGGAGCTCAGAAGGGTGGCCTGTATTTACTTTAAGATTTCATCAGAGATGATTCGTGAGGGTGTGAACTCTTTATGGTTTCTGTTTCAGTGTGTTTTTTATGTGTTGTCAGGAATATCTGTGCAGTTGGGGGGGATATGTTTGTGTTGTATTTTCTGATGTGGTATGGTGCTATATATTTGGTAAAGGATGTATAAGGTGAGATAACAATGGCACCTACCAAAGTAGAGTGTCACAGTGCATTAAAATTATTATACACTTGAAACTTCAAACGATACTTGTGCACGTAGTAATGCTCATATGGCAGCAGACACTTACTCGTGTAAACATACAACTGGACATACACTACATCTTCATGACATATTTTTGCAATTAAACGTGCACACGTACATATATACGCACAGACCAAACCCAGTTCTTGGGGTAATGTCTCCTCGGTCTAGACAGCTGCATGTCTGAGAGCAGTAGCCACAGACCTTTGTCATGTCTGTATGGATCCCCTGTAAAGCTGTGTATGAGATAGCTCTCTCATGCCGTGTGACAGGAAAACTCCCAACACATACACAGCCCTTCACAAAAAAGCACTATTGACAACCCAATGATATCACAGCAGCTTATGCAGCACTCTGTGTATTACTCAATGAAAGTCAGCCCATGAAACACAATCTGGTCTGTCAAAGTTAATTTTTGCCATCTTTGACTCTGTGGGCATCTAGTAGGAGAACACGGAATATAAAAAATTAAATTGATGATTAAGAGTGAGGGTGGTAGATTGGAAAGTGTAGGTTGCTGTAAATGTAATGTAAAAAAATGTGCAGTGCTACACTGATTGTAGGCATCATGACAAATAGAGTCAATTTCATAGTCCCTAAGTGCCAGAGGCACCAGGATGCTGAGTGTGAGAAAATACTTTTAGGTCCAGACAGAGTGATGTTGACCTTCAGCTTTCCTCCACTTCTGCACAAAAACCTTCACAAATGTACTGTGGCCTTAGTCCTCCTGATATGCATGTACACGACCTTGACCCCCAATTTTGGGGCAGCTCGCCACAGTACCTACAAACCAAAGCAACTAACCATCCTTTTTGTCCATTTCCCTAGTAACATGCTGTTATTGCTATGCCAACACATTTGGAGGTATTTGGGAGCATGGTGTGACATCACTGCTGTTTCACGACAACTGTGGGATAGGTTTGCTGAGCAAGGCAGACCTTTAAATCATGGAATATGTCTTAATGTGTCTTTAGAGAGACCCCCCTTCTTTTTCCCTAACCTCTGACGCCCTGATGGCTTTAACATCCACAGACCTCAGGTTAACCTACTAGAAAGCCCTTTTGCCTCTGTCTCATTCCATCTCTCACACTCATTTTTACACTCTGTCATCTTCTAACACAAGAAGTAGTTCTCGTATACTGAAGGTGCGATGTGACCTCCAGGTTCATATGGTTAGTGCAAAGGATAATTGAATATGTTTGTTGCTTTGTGATTTTTGTGCTTGACTGTTGCCATGAGTGTCAGCACAGACAATCGGCCCTCGTCTGGACCACAGCAGGCACACCAGGACGTGTCATGTCTAGAACAGTGTGTGTATGTGTGTATGCACACATTCTCTCGGTTTCATAGTTCCCTATCCTGCCGTAGGAGACATGAAACTTGAGTGCCAACATTACATCATCTCAATGAAGTGTCAGTTAAACATCATATAACATGATACTTTACAGCAAATGAAAATAACAGTGAGTTATGAAGAGAGTTAAATAAAGGATAAATAGAGGACAAAATTTTCTCGTTAATAAATAAAACATTGTTTTTATTCAAGACTTTACAAGGTGCTACTTTATTCTGTGGTAAAGAGGCTCCTTCAGCAGTCGACTAAATGTTTCAGCAATTCTAATATCAGTACTAAGGAGAAACAATTCAAAGGAATGTTCAAGAAAAGCTTCATTATGAAATCACTTTTATCTATCATTTTTTTCTTTCTCAGAATCACGTCCACTGTCCATCCCAGTGAGGGTGATGCCTGACACCACAGCTGTGGAGTCTTGGACGACCTCAGAGGAACGGATGAAGGAGCTCATCGCTCATGCCTGGGATGCTGTAAAACGCCTTACTCTACAGGTATAGATTCTTAGAAGGGTCTCTGTGTGTAGGAGCAGGTGTTTAGGTAAATGCACTTTGATCTTACCAATTATTCTGTGATCTGCCAAGTTTTACAATATCTACTTCTGTTTGGTGGCCCGATGTTTGATCCTCACGCACATAAGTATCAAACATACATGTGTGCCCCAGTTGGTACACAGCCTGACTTCTGAGTCTGAAACCAGTTCCCCTTTCGTTTTCCCTGACCACCTCTTTCTCCCGTCTATTATGGCAAACTACTGAAGTTGAGCTCAACCCAACCCAGTTTAGTGCTCCCTATCGTTGAGGCCATATGGCATCCAGGAACTTCTGTTAGCTGTTAGCTGATTAGCCTCTTTTACATGCAGATGCATACATAGCGTCTCATGTCCCATTGTGGCAAGCAGAGTTTCCGGTTGACTGGCTGGCTGGCGGGATGTCCCTGTCTGTCTAAGTGTCTAACTGGAAAGTCAAATACTCCCACTGGTTGTCTGTTTGCTGCATCATGACTGGTCCACTTAGCAGAGACCACATCACAGCCGGCCCCATCTGAAGTACATCAGGAAGCGCTGACAACTCTCTGACAGGCCTCCTCTTGATGCAAGAGCTGGACATCATGGTGTGAGCACATGTGTGGGTTTCTCTGCACACTGTACTCATGTGGGGTACATTACTGTTTGGGGCACATGGACATCTTTGCGTTCAGTAGTGCGTTAGGCTCGGTTTTGGCTGATTATCTCCAGTATGTGAGTATTACTGAGAAGATGGTGGCCACATGTACCCAAAGTATTAATTCATTATTTTTTGCATCAGTTACTACGGTTTTAGGCAGGACACTGTAAATAACATTGTTTTCAAATAATTCTGTTACATTATCTTTTTATGAGAACATTAGCATTTCCTGTTAGTTTGTGTCACAGATCATACATGGACTCTCCAGTTTTGTTGCACTGCTGCCAATGCAGAGTTTTTCTGTCTGTGGGTTTACTCAGTGTGGCAGCATGGCTTCTCAGTTGCAGGGTTTGGTCACAGCTGAATCATTCTTTAATTGAAATAGGGCTTCAAGGTGAATTTCTTTGTGCATGTAAACAGTAACTATTGAAGCATTAGTTTAACGACTCTTCTTAAATTATCTTAATTCCTATTGCTGGGACCACACAATCTGATGTCATTCAAACATGAAAGAGAGCATGTGAATTTAAATAATTCTCCAGACCTTGGGTCCCATGTCAGTACATTGAGCTGTTTACAGTACTTCCACAAAAGTTAACTCAACCCTCTAATAGTTTGCTGAGCCCATCATTGCCTCCACTTTCCTCTGTCCCCCTCGGCTGTGCGACTGGGACCACACCACATACTGCAGCAGTAATTAGGAAACACTCTGTCCCGTTGACATGGGAGTGGAAGCGAACCAAACCAAAAACCCAACAGCTGGTACCCTAGGTCTTGGATATCCCTAAACTTGAACCACTCCATTTATTTTAGTGTGGTGTAAACAGAATACCTAATGGCTCACACTTCTACTGCACATGTGCCCAATTTAACATGCGGGGCTTTCTTTCCGACTTTCACGGAAGAGAGAGGAGCAGGGAGGATAGAGAAAGTTGGGTTAATGAGACTGGGGAATACAAAGTTACAAAAGTATTTATTATTCTACGGCTGCTGAGACCACTTTAGACTGTTTAAACAGAAAAGGGAGACGCGATAGTGATTGTGTAAACTGGTATGAAATGTAGTTATGATGCTTTGTCATTGCAGCATGATTTTTTTAATCCTGCAGGATCACAGCAACAGACAAGTATATAGAGATCTTACATATATCCTAGGCTGTACTCATTTTAATGAGAGTGAGATTCAAATATATTGATGCAAAAAGGAAAAACGTATAGATCATGAGTTTGACACTGGAAGCACTCATTAGTTGTGATTTACTTTTCCATTGCCAGCAGTACAGCAATTATTAAATACAATTCTCTATTTTAATTGAAGTATTATGCATGTTGATCACACGTTTATTTTCTTTTTCCAAGCTCTTTTTTGCATCATCCCTATCTCACCTCAGTGGCATAAAACTGCACTTAAAATAAACTGCACTGTGTATTTTATTAGAGGCTCAGGCTTACTTGAATATACTGTAGCTTATGTAATGTCTTAGACACATCCCTCTCAAAGTATAAAACCAGAATAGCAGCTGGAAAAAACGGAACATGCACGGTTCTATTTGTAGTTTCGTGCTCTAAAATCACTCTTTATACCGTACTGGTCTTTTCCGATAGCAGACACAGTTAACATAGATTACTGGTTATGTCTCATCATGCATGAATAAAGTGCAGATTATTATCAGAATCCATGAGTGTCACACTCATGGAGTCTAATACATGGTTTCTAACTTTGACTTAAATTATGTATAGTCCTAGACTCGCCTTGTTACCTCTTTAGAAGTAACGGATGATGCATGCAATGAAAATGTCCCAATCCTTATTTATAAATAAGTGAAAGTGATTGAAGTGCTAAAGAGTCTCTCACTGATTAAGACTGCTAGTATAAAATTTAATAGCTAATCATTGCTTGGACAAATAGAGGTCCCTGTCATGCACTCACTAAGAGCCACTCACTTTGTCATACCCTTGCAACAGGCATGGTGAAGCCAGAGCAAGCTATCATCCAAACTGAGCCCCTCAGGCTCAAGGTGGTGTAGTATCTTGACATTATGTACAACGCAAATCATACTTTTTGTTGATGCTTTGAGGGACAGTGTATATTGCCCTGATGAGGCAGCTAAGTTTCTTGGTCATGTAATACGTGTAGGTGGTGTTTTTTATTAGTTGCTTGACATTAGGCTGATGGGCACTGCTGCAATTGTTACGTAGGCCACAGTGGTGTGACATGTCTTTAAAAATGCCTCTTGCACTCAGCCTTGGAGTCGCCACTTTACTTTATTCTCATGCTTCAGCTCATTGTTGCATTAATACTTGCATATTTCCTGAGCTCTTCATTTTACCTTGTTTTTTATTAGCACCTCATTTGTTCTGTGTGTTTACTTCCCTTTGTTATTTCTTTCTCCTCTCCCGAGCTGCTCAGCCTGAGCCCTTTTCAACCGGTCATCTCCCCTTCTCCACCCTATTCTCCAGAGGACACCCATGTTCTCTTTTGGCCCTGATAATAATTGCAAGTGATCAGGATAGTGATTCTATTTCAGGAATTTTAAAATAATTCCTTCTATTTAACACATGAATGTGTTCAGCACTGGCAACTGAGCACGTTGCTACCAAAACTGAAATGGGATCTGCTGAAACAGAGAGACCGTTGCCATGGAAAAATGAAGTAACACTGCTCCCTGCAGCTGCCATGCATTAATGAGTAGGATACTTTTTTAGAGAAAAAAGAAGAGAAAAAGCAGTGGGGTAGAAAAGGTAAAGTGATGGAAAGGAGAGGGAGGTTAGGAAGCAAGGAGGAATGCAGGGAAAAAATGGGCAGAAGCTGAGACTGAAGGCATGAGTAAAGTGAGAGAGATATAGAAAGGAGAATCATGTGCACTGTATTTGGTGTGGCTCAGATCGAGCTGGCCAGATGGTTTCCATGAACAGGATCTGACCCCCGGCTGGAGCGCTTTGTGCAGGCACATTACTTCATCCTCTGCCCCCCCCTCCCTTCATCCTATCATCCTTCCATTCAACACCCCATCCTCCCTGTCTGTCAGATCCCACAATTTCCAAATGATTTGTAATTACAGCTTTAATTTAAAACTTAATGTTTCTTTCAGTATTGTTGGTAAATTGTCAACTTTTAAACCTGACAGTCATCTTACAAATCCTGAGAGATGCAAGACCAAATCTAAATGCATACATTTACCATGAGAAATCTCAGTGAAAAAACTAAAAGTTATCATTGTGCAAAAGGATGCTTTGTTAAAGAGAAACCTGTAATTTCAGTGGAATATCTACTAGTTTAAAAACAGATGTGTGAAATTATTTGATTAACCTGTAATCACCCTCACACTGAAAACCTACCCACACATTTCCCAGTGGATTTTCTCTGAGGTCCCCTGGTATTTACTATGTTTTATGACATTTGTTCACATTTAAACAATGCATGCACAAAATCTGACTGGCATCCACACATTTTTTACTTTATTTGTTACATTAAAAACAGAAAATATTACGAAACCTTTTCCAAGTTGCTGAAATTGTTATGCAGATGAATGTCAGTGATACAATTGCAAATGAACTGCTGTAGTGTTTAAAAGCATATGAAAATTAATAGCTCTCTATAATTGCTTGCAGTTCCTGCTTGTCTTATGGAAGTGCTGATTTGGATGAGTGCAAACAGAGAGAGAGGTCAGTGCAACGGACAAAGCGTCTCTCCAACCATTAAGGCTCCACACTCACTGATGTGAAGAAAGACACCAACTAAAAAAGGAAGGAAGGAAAGAGGGACTTGGAAATATGAAAGAAGCAATAAAAGAAAGGATGTACATTCTCTCCTGATTAGACACTCATTCTCTCTAGTATTGCCGGATCTAAATCAAGAGCCCACAGCGTAGCAGTAGATGTGTTTTTAGCTGTTTACTCGGTGAGAACATGGTGTTTGTGGGTGTATGTGTGCACATGTGCACACGTTAGAGGGTTTGTTAATATGCATGTGTGGCCAGAATCCCATTCCATCATCTGCTGCTGTGTCAATACACTAATGACCTCACAGCCATTATAGACACGCTCACATATTTGACCCTCTCACCGGACTACACTGGAAAAGTGCTTACCAAGATTCTCCTGTGTCTTTAGCCTCTTGAATCTCAGAGGCCTAGAGAGCTGGAACTGATTTTCATTGGGAAAAACTCTGATACACTACAGCAAGTACAAAATTGTCACAGAAGCTACAATTGCTGACAGAACTGGGATGTTTTAAAATTGTCATAGAAAAATTGTGTGCAGTTTTTACCCAGATCTTGTGAATGTGTCTTGGAAAGCTTGTTTGGAAGGGAATCTGGTTAAATTGTTGGAGCACGCATCCACCCTTTGTCTTGGGACAGTGGAGGAAGCCATGCCAAACACAGGTCAAATCAGATCAGTTGGGGTTTAGAACAGGCCGGTTTGGCCTACTTCATTCGGTCACACTGCATAAATCAGTAGTGGTGAAAATCTGCCAGAGTTAGCCCTTGAATCCTCTTTTCATCTGTAGTCCATCACCATCTGATCCAACTTGGCCTGTATTATGTACTGCATAACATTATCACAGCCACCTCAACTGACTTCAGTTAAAATTGTCTGGCCACACCACCACCACTGTACATAAACCAAGCCAAGCTTACTTTTGGCCAAACTTTACTCAAGCCGGCTTTGTATGTAAGGGATTTAGTCTAAGCTCTCATCTATATCATAAGTCTTGCATCACTTACAGTCTAACCTTTAGCCCAATCATTTACTAACTAATAGGCAGCCTCACTCACCTGGAATAATCTATCCCATCCTTGGCACTGCTCAGCCAAACATCAGCTAACACATCAGAGAACTTTTCAGCCTCAACGTTCCTCTCCAAATGCATCTTCAGACTTAATTTGACATGGTCTCCCCTTAGACCCCATGTGTACTGGCTCACCTTGTTGAGGTGGTAGAGGGGTGATTGTTTGAGATCGTTGGTGGGAGTAGGCGAGGCGAGCCAGGCCAGCCGTACTCCTAAGGCCACTGTTGGATCAATAAACGCAGCGATCAAAGTCGCAATTAACCCACCGCGCTAACACAAACAGCTGGGCCAGCAGAAACAAACAAAGCCTTCATGTCACCTAAAGCGTTTATTTTTGCAGATTTCCACCTCGGCCAGGGAGACCTCCAGAGCTTGTCAGCTTCTGTAAGCAGTGCTAGAAGAGAGGAATGCAGGGCCACAGGGATGGCTTGCTGCCTGGCTATGCTGCTGTGCCAGGCCACGAGCTTATTGCTTGTGGTGGCAAGTGGGTGAGATGTAACCTATTTGTTGTCAGGAGGCATCATGCTTAAATGTTTTTCTTGTAGACATCAGGAAATAAAGCTGCTTTCTGAGGTTGAAGCCAAAACTTGATATGTGTACATCAGTGCACCACAAGATACAGCTTCAGGTACACACATTAATCATGTTAATATACAGGAGGAGACTATTTACACTATTACACCCACTATTTCAAATGTGCTTTTGGACTGAGCAGAATATGCAGGAAGATGTGAAGAAGAAAGGGGAGCAGAAGGTTAAGAGTGGGTGGGTGGAGTAGGGGGTTCTGTGCTCTGAGGACCTTCTGTTCATCCGACCGGCCACTTAGGAAACACAGTGTCCCGTCTGGTGCAGGCACAGGAAGATTACATTTGGAGAGGTATCAGGTTTTTAAAACAAAGGGATGTCTTTTCCGTTTGCTGCCGATCCTTCCACTGAGATTTTTCTGCTCCAGAGTTGCAAATGTTTTCATTGGGGATGCTGAGAGGGTGTTTCTAATTTCCTCTCCTCTATCTCTGGGTGATTTCCTGTGTGTCGTGGCCTGCTTATTGTGTGTAGAAAAAATGAGGGAAAAATGTGTCCGTATCTATGTGCTTGAGTATGCAAGCCTTTTGTGCAAGTGTGTGCGTGCGTGTGCGCGCTTCACATGTTGTGGGGTCTCTCTACAGAGAGTGATCTTGACCTGCAAAGTTTCTCTTCTGCTAAGGTCTGTACAGAGTTGGGGCATCCAAGTTTCTCTTCCCTGCAGTGATATGAAAACAATAGGCCTAAGAGCGGATTTGTACAGCACCACAAGACTAATATTACGCGTATTTCTTTGCCTGGGTTAAGTTAGATGAGAGTGATGGTAACTGCTTGTCGAGCTCGCAGAACTGTGTTTCATGACTGCTGTGCTGCATTTTGTATAAGAACTCTGCATCATAGAAAATTTTAAATTTACAAAATTTAATTAACAGCACCTTAGGAAGATTCAGATAGTTCACATATCTAATGCTCCAGTACCACTCTGTCAGTTGTAATGTGAAGCACTCACCCATTCATACAATATAGCAACACACATTTCTGAAATAAGGGTACACAGTAGTCATGTTGCTTTGTTTTGTTATGATAGCTAAAAGTTTCAATCTGTCTTTTATATGTACAAGCCTGGTCTTTTTTCTTACAATCTGTCATTTCATGTTTAAAACATTTAACTATATTCTTTGAATGACTACTTGTGAATAATGTAGTCTCTGTTGCTCTTCTAAGTTGCTCTTCAGAGTAGACAGGCTGTCCTCCATCTAACTCACTGTTCTGTCATTTACTGGCGAGGCCCGGCGGATCCTAAGAGCCTCCTGTGGTTATATAGGCCATTTCCACATGGCCTCAGCCTTTTAAAACCTAAGTGTGTTTGGCCCTCAGCTTCCTCTCTATTAGAACCTGCTCTGCTGGAACCAGATAAACCATCCTCACAAAGACTCAAGGGAGAAGTACGACACAAGACAGATCATACACTCCCACTGCCGCTCAGAAGAGCATGAAGTAAGGGACGCTTTTTTGGGGGTATTAAGACTGAAAGATATGAAACAGGGTCGACACATGTGGCTGTATTCTGAACAGTATCTGATGGTGCAGAGAAGTGATCAGGAATAAGACTGAGCAGAACTTGCCACAAAAAATGAAGAATCCCATCTTTAGAACTCTGTGATCTGGAGCCAGAAAGGGATGAGAGGAAAGAAACAAAGGGAAAAATGTATTTAGGCATCTTAACATTTAATCAAAGCACTATCCAAATGGATATATTTCAAGCTTTTCCATGTTTCTAGCTTTTTGTTTGCCTGTCTCTTTTTTAGTAGTATTTATTTACTCTTGACTGCATATGGCTTCCTGATCCAGAACCCACATTCAATTAGAGCCTGTGTATTGTACATCAAAGTGTAAGCAGATCCTTGTTCATTTAGAGGCCCAAGAAGAATGGCTCAGTACCTAAGTCTAAGGATAAGCATTGATCACCTAATAAATAACCAGACTGTCACTCAAAACCCTATGGCACTTTCAAAATCTATAGAACTTTCTACTCAATCATGTTTGTCTGCACATACTGAGACTTACACTACTTATAAGGGCTACTTTATCATGCTAAATGACATACTTCCCTTTATCCCTATATTAGTTTCAGCTAGCCTCTGTCCCTTGATGACTGTGTACTGTCATACCATTTACTGTCACTGAATGATTCAACCAGATAAGAGAATTTTGCTACATGCCAGGGATGTACTAATAAAATACAGCAATGAGTGAAATCCATCTTTATTAGGACAAGTAGCAAATGCAATCTTTGCTCTGTCTCATTCACAAGCCAGTATCCTCACTACTCTTTGGGAATTATATTGAAGAAGCAGGCACAGCCTTATGAACTCGTTTTTGTGGTGATTTTACTATCACATCTGAAGAGTTATAGAAAGCATGTAAAAAAGCAGTCGGCTTGTTGTACAGACACACAGCAGTAGTACAACAGGGTATAACCTTGTAGCATTAGCAGTTTTGTGTTCTTAAGAGTTTTTGTAAATCAGCTATGTGATCATTTGCAGTAGAAAACTGTATAATCCTTTGCTGTGCAGATGATGCCAGTTATATGCATCTATGAAGGTTAATGACACAAATCAGTGAGGTAAACTACAGAATGGCTTATATATATATATATATATATATATATATATATATATATATATATATATATATATATATATATATAGTGCCTTATTATA